>JADLZK010000297.1:0-147551 GCA_015847255.1 Hyparrhenia diplandra | reverse complement strand
TTGGGAACATCATGAACCAACCAACATTGTTATTGTGACATATTTGTGAAAAAAAAGTCCCTCAACTAGAACAACATTAATTATGCAAATGTCTTTGATGGACTACGTACCATGTCTGCAAAAATGTTGTTCTAGTGGTAGATCGATGTACACATTTTGTGCACGAACTAATAGTAATCAAACTAGGCAAGAATTTCTATGCCAAACATTGCCTAATATTAGTCATACCTTCAAAACATTTTTGTGAAATATTATTCTCAACAAAAGTAAGTGATGTATTTACTAAAAAATCCGTCACTCATGCATATACATTTACTTGGTTTCTAGTAAGTGTTACATAAACTTGCTGCACTTGATGAACTATAATGTATAATCTAAGTAATACCCACACTGAATTTATTGGTTTCATGTACAAGGAGGATTGTTGTGAATGTTTTCAAGGTATTCATGTGCTTTTTTAAAAAAAAATCTCATAAGGGATCTTTAGCTTCCACTAGAAACTCAAAAAAACATTAAATTAAGAAAATTTTTATCAAGAAAACACTTAAACCGCCAAAATAAATCAATTTCTTTGTGTATTAGGTGATACCGACCAGAAAAAATTCAATTAGGCGGGCATATGGCCGAATGCGGGCTTGGTACGGCCTTAATAGGCCCAAAAGCGGGCGACTTGTGCGGGGCGGGCCGTATATATGCGGGGCCTCCTAAGCCTAACACCCTTGCCTTCCCTTCTCCCTCATCTCGGCCGCCCTTGCTCTCTCTCTCTCTCTCCCATGTGCGCAGGCTGGCGCCGTGCCGGTACGCCTAAGCGGTGTTGGCCCAGCACCGGCCGTAGCGGCGTGCCCAGCTGACGGTACCGACCCGACCGGCGTGCACCTCCCGGGCGGCGGCGCGCATCCGTGGCGACGCGGCTGAGCATGCGCCTCGGGCTGACGCGTGTTGGCTGTCGCCCCGAGGCGAGGCGACCTCCGCAAGGCATTGCAACCCCGATAAGTACCCTCGCTCCCTAAATCGTAGATGATTTCGGTGTGCGTACTTTCACCAGTCCGGTGGAGAAGGGAAGAGGGGTATATCTTGGGATGATTTGGCGCTTTGCCTCCATCTGCCCATATGTTCTTGCTTTTGAGAAGAGGGAAGACTAGGTCACTATTTTTCGTGAAGATGTAGAAGAGGATATAGAAGACCTTGAAGAGGTTTGTATTTACTCTTCAATTCCATCGACTTTTTCCTATTTTTGTTCTTCTTGGTTATCAATCACTTAGCATAATAACCTTGGGTTGGACTCGACACAATTGTTCCTACATATATGGCCAGCATATACAATCGTCTAAGAACGACGAGAGAGAGAAGTTGGTGAGGTAAATAAAAGTAATTCCGATCCCAAATAGTACAGCTCTATCAAACGCGGCGTCTTTGACGGCGACCGATATAGCACGTTTGGCATAGAAATTAGTGGTTGAGAGCCCAGAGACCGGAGGGACAACTAGCTTTGTTGCGTGCTAGGTATGTGTACCGTCGTCAATCACCCGGCCACACAATGCAAGTTCCATCCGGTTATTAATTATTAGGGTTTATTTAATATGCGTCTCGATTGCTATAGCATGTTGTAACTAGACATCTATAGCTCCCGATGTCATCTCAGCCTTGGCTTTGCGCCAACTCCATGACTTCGGTGTGCGGCGCCTTTACGTGGCTGGCGACTATCTCCATGTTTGTCCTCCGACAAGATCTTTGCCATCGGCTTGCCCATCCACACGCGTGTGCCCCGCTACATGCTTGCCGCCAGCACAAGGTACTCATCCTTGCCGTCCCGTTGTTGTCTTGCTCGTCCAACATGTCCTCCAGGCTAGCCTCGCCCCATCATGCGCCTTCACTAGCCAAATTGCACCACCTCTTTTCCCTCGTGCATCGGCCGCGTGCACACGTGTGTTGGATGCGTATGTCGCGATGTCCTTGTGTACAAGATTGTGCTAGTGTATTTACACTTTTCCTTAACCAAGAAGCTTGTGGGTAGTCCTCTTGCTCCTCCTTAGGAATCTGTCACCAAGTTGTTCCATCCGCCGGTTGTCGGCTCTTTGATACTTTCGAGCACGGAGATGATGATGAGTCCAACGGTCTTAGAAGATGTGTAGCGGGCATAGGCTCTTTTGGGTAAAGGCGATTGTTTAGGAATCCTTTGGTCGTGCGACCTACCATAGTCAATGATGTGCTTGGAACACTTGGCTAAGCTAGGCATCTGGACCCTTGTTGCACATGTGGTTGTTGTTGTCCCAAGATATTTGTTTGCCTTTGTTCCTAGATCTTGGTTTACAAACATTAGACTCATTTGGGGTCATCATTGGGGAACATCTTGAGCTATGTTGATCTCATCTTCATTTGGAGCCACACAAGATTTTGGACTAGGTGCATTTTGTGTGCCATTTTTCTTCAATACTTAATATCTTTTTGAACATCATCTAGTAAATCAATGATATCCTTTGAGGCAACATTCAAGATATTCAATGACACAACAACTTTATTCAAAGGGGCCTGTAAATCTGAGGAAATATTGTCATGTTAGCTTAATGTATACAACAAAAATTTTTAATCTAGAATTCTACAAGCTCAGCCATACCTTATGTCGCTAGAATATTTCTTTTGACGAGTGGCTCGGACATTTTCTTTAGCCAAAGGAACATATTCATCATAGTAATTGCTTTGTTGCTAGGGAGAACCGCATTTTGAATTGCACTCTTGGGTGGTCTTTGTAAGGGTCACTCGATCAAATGATTCTTGTGTGCAAGAAAATGGTCTACTGAATCAAACAATTGAAATAGAACAACCATCATTCATTCTATCCTACTCCATGGAAACATTTTCAGGTGTAGGACTATGGCCCTAAATTGTAACTTTGACAAGACATTTTGAGCAATCCCCATTGATGATACTTTGACACCAAAAATTGGGGACAACGAATCATGGTGCTCATCATATTGTGGGTAGTTATGGAAAATAAGAGGACATCAAAGTTTTGGATACTTGTTTTCCATCATAGCAACATAACCCTAAAATTTGTGGCGCGTAAATGAACCGAAAATTTGTGTTTGATGAAATTTCATCCGTAAACTTGTTAGTTGTTTGATACTTTACGTACCACCTGAAGATGTTGATGAGTCCATCGGTCTCGGAAAAGAGAGGTGTGGCGGGCATAACCTCTTTTGGGTAAAGGCGGACTGTTTAGGAATCCTTTGATCGTGAAGCCTACCGGACCCCATAGCTCGATGTTGTGCTTGGAACACTTGGCTAAACTAGGCTAAGCGCTTTGTGTGAGGATCTCTTGCCACAATTCTTGGGTTGGTGAGCTACATATTTACTAGAACCTCCATATGCATGAATGGGAGTTGAATCATCTTCTAGAAGTCTGTTTCCAAATTGATAACCATATGATGATGTCGGTGAATTCCTTGAAGTCGTCTTGAAGGAATCCCACATTAACTTCTTTTCCATGTTATCCCTCTAGCTATGGTAGGCACTTCAACAATATGTTGATGATGTGAAAACATAGGTGAGGTACATGCAATTGTGACTTCTTCGTCCATGTGAAATTGTGTATGCATTGTTCGTTGGTAGATACACTCCAAGATGTCAAGGACAAGTAATTTTGAAGACTATGCATTGAAGGCCGTGTGATGGGTAATGCATGAACCGAAAATTCTGCATTTGTGATTACGTAGGATGACCGTTTGGAACCTCGGTCTTTGGTGCTGGATGCTGCATGAAACTGTGATGACTCCTGAGTATTTAAATCATGTAGATTCTCATTGGCAGCCTCTGTACTAGATGGTGAATGATCTTGTGAGACTTCTGGAGATTAGTGTTGAACTCATTTTGATGCACTGATGGGGGACTATCCTTGGCTGCAAATTCAGCACAATCAACTTCAGCTACCTTGGGTTGGTATGATAGTTTTCAAAGAACTACTGTTAGTCATCAGCTGTCTCTCATGCTGATTTCTAGCGGGAAGTTCAACAATGTCCATAGGAAGGCATCTATCACATTTTGTTTTTCTTGCAGCTCCTCATTTCCTTTGTCCGTATTATTTGTTATATTCTTCTTGGGGTGGCTAGGCACATTCTGGATCTTCCATTTATTAAGGGGAAACCTATGGTGATAAAAGTGAGGATTTCATAATTTCATCAAATCCAGATCACTATAGAAGAAGGGTACAATAATTATAGAGAAGCAGAGTCAATTTCAGTTTGGATTTCCACCATTGTAAAAATAATATATTGTAATAGTTTATAACATATAAGTGTATGTCACTTGGGATTTGATAAGTTGCTAACTTACGATCCCAAACTAGTTACACACACATAAATTGCTAGTTCAGTTGACATGCGTGCAAACTATTGAACTCAAATGTCAGAAAAAGTGCCAAAAATTCTAGTGGTCTACACAACAGCATGCATGATGGCATGAGAGCAAAAATGGCACAGACACAAACGCACAAGCATTAAAGGGATTAAAATCCTATACTGGACGAAGGTCTCCAATTCAGGTCAGCAAAAGTAGGTAAAACAGGTAAATGAATGTAATAATAAAGTTATATATTCAACGGGCTTTTTCCTTTAATCATACCTTTGTCAAACATCTCTGTATAGGGCTTTCAGGTTCCGTTTGAGGTAAATCATCTGACCTGAGCATCTCTCTTTATAGTATTGTTCTCAATGTTCTCGTCATGGGCAACTGAAGTGGACAACACATTTCTCTTTAGCAAAATTGTTGATTTTTCATTTGAGAAGAAACAATGTTTCAAGTTCCTAGATTCGTGTTGGCACAGGCCATCCACCATCTCCATATTTTGCCCCAGGTTGTCATTCTTTGCATTTCCATTCCCATGCATGGCACTGGTAGTAGATGGCACCTTTTCTGGCCCATATCCCCAACTGAGGGTAGAGAATCATGATACATATAATTAGAAGCATCTATATCTGGGTAAGAGTTTGGAACAGCAGAGGAATGAACATTCTTCTGTTCTGAGTCCTTTTTCTCGGTTCTATCTTTCTTATGAGTTTTCAGCCAGTCAATTAGAGAGGATCCATCCCTTACTCCTGTGTGTTTTGCCTTGATCTTCATCGCATTAGGTCAACTTTCTGATTAGGATTTGATTATCTTTTCCAGTCAAACCAACATTGTTATTGTGACATATTTGTGAAAAAAAAAGTCCCTCAACTAGAACAACATTAATTATGCAAATGTCTTTGATGGACTACGTACCATGTCTGCAAAAAAATGTTGTTCTAGTGGTAGATCGATGTACATTTTGTGCAACGAACTAATAGTAATCAAACTAGGCAAGAATTTCTATGCCAAACATTGCCTAATATTAGTCATACCTTCCAAAACATTTTTGTGAAATATTATTCTCAACAAAAGTAAGTGATGTATTTACTAAAAAATCCGTCACTCATGCATATACATTTACTTGGTTTCTAGTAAGTGTTACATAAACTTGCTGCACTTGATGAACTATAATGTATAATCCTAAGTAATACCCACACTGAATTTATTGGTTTCATGTACAAGGAGATTGTTGTGAATGTTTTCAAGGTATTCATGTGCTTTTTTTTTTTAAAAAAAAATCTCATAAGGGATCTTTAGCTTCCACTAGAAACTCAAAACAGTTAAATTAAGAAAATTTTTATCAAGAAAACACTTAAACCGCCAAAATAAATCAATTTCTTTGTGTATTCGGTGATACCGACAGAAAAATTCAATTAGGCGGACGCCATGGCCGAATCTGGGCTTGGGCTGCACTGGCCTTGTAATAGGCCCAAAAACAGGCAGCTTGTGCGGGCGGACGTATATATGCGGAGCCCTCTAAACCCTAACTTGCACGCTTCCCTTCTCCCTCTCATCTCTCGACCGCCTCTCTCTCTCTCTCTCTCCATGTCTCTCTCAAGGCTCGGCTCAGCAGCGCCGTGCACCCCTAGCGGGGGTGTTGGCCCGACACAACGGCGTGCACCCCAAGCGACAGCGTGGTACCGACCCGACGGCGTGCACCTCGGGTAGCGGCGCCCATCCGTAGCGACACGGCGACATGCACCTCGGGCGGCCGCATGGCCCCGTTCGACAATACCCCCCCGGCGAGCGACCTCCACCAAGGCAGGCTTGGACCTCGGCTGCAACCCCATCGATAGGTACCCCTCGCTCCCTAATCCAATAGATGATTTCGGTGTGCATGCTACAGATCCAGTGGAGAAGGGGAAGAGGGGTATATCTTGGGATGATTTGGCGCTTTTGCCTCCATCTGCCCGTATGTTCTTGCTTTTGAGAAGAGGGAAGACTAGGTCACTATTTTTCAGAAGATGTAGAAGAGGATATAGAAGACCTTGAAGAGGTTTGTATTTACTCTTCAATTCCATCGACTTTTTTCCTATTTTTGTTCTTGGTTATCAATCACTTAGCATAATAACCTTGGGTTGGACTCGACACAATTGTTCCTACATATATGGCCAGCATATACAATCGTCTAAGAACGACGAGAGAGAGAAGTTGGTGAGGTAAATAAAGTAATTCCGATCCCAAATAGTACAGCTCTATCAAACGCGTGCTGCTTGACGACCGATATAGCACGTTTGGCATAGAAATTAATGGTTGAGAGCCCAGGAGACCGCCGGGGACAACTAGCTTTGTTGCGTGCTAGGTATGTGTACCGTCGTCAATCACCCCGGCCACACAATGCAAGTTCCATCTGGTTATTAATTATTAGGGTTTATTTAATATGCGTCTCGATTGCTATAGCATGTTGTAACTAGACATCTATAGCTCCCCGATGTCATCTCAGCCTTGGCTTGCGCCAACTCCATGACTCAGTGTGCATCGCCTTGCGTGGCCTGCTGACTATCTCCATGTTTGTCCTCTGACAAGATCTTTGCCATCGGCTCGGCCCATCCACACGTGTGCCGCCCTGCTACCTGTACTATGCCACCATCACATGGTACTCATCCTTGCCGTCCCCGTTGTTGTCTTGCTCGTCCAACATGTCCTCTGGCTAGCCTCGCCCCACTGTCGCCTTCACTAGCCGTACTGCACCACCTCTTTCCCTCTGCATCAGCACGTGCACACGTGTGTTGGATGCGTATGTGCAGTGTCCTTGTGTACACATTTGTGCTAGTGTATTTACACTTTTCCTTAACCAAGAAGCTTGTGGGTAGTCCTCTTGCTCCTCCTTAGGAATCTGTCACCAAGTTGTTCCATCTGCCGGTTGTCAGCTCTTTGATACTTTCCGAAGCCTGGAGATGATGATGAGTCCAACAGTCTTAGAAGATGTGTAGCGGGCATAGGCTCTTTTGGGTAAAGGCCTGATTGTTTAGGAATCCTTTGGTCGTGCAGCCTACCATAGTCAATGATGTGCTTGGAACACTTGGCTGAGCTAGGCATCTGGACCCTTGTTGCACATGTGGTTGTTGTTGTCCCAAGATATTTGTTTGCCTTTGTTCCTAGATACTGGTTTACAAACATTAGACTCGCTGGGGTCATCATTGGGAACATCTTGAGCTATGTTGATCTCATCTTCATTTGGAGCCACACAAGATTTTGGACTAGGTGCATTTTGTGTGCCATTTTCTTCAATACTTAATATCTTTTGAACATCATCTAGTAAATCAATGATATCCTTTGAGGCAACATTCAAGATATTCAATGACACAACAACTTTATTCAAAGAGGCCTGTAAATATAAGGAAATATTGTCATGTTAGCTTAATGTATACAACAAAAATTTTTAATCTAGAATTCTACAAGCTCAGCCATACCTTATGTCGCTAGAATATTTCTTTTGACGAGTGGCTCTAGACATTTTCTTTAGCCAGTGGAACATATTCATCATAGTAATTGCTTTGTTGCTAGGAGAACCGCATTTTGAATTGCACTCTTGGGTGGTCTTTGTAAGGGTCACTCGATCAAATGATTGCTGTGTGCAAGAAAATGGTCTACGAATCCAAACAATTGAAATAGAACAACCATCATTCATTCTATCCTACTCCATGGAAACATTTTCAGGTGTAGGACTATGGCCTGAAACTTTAACTTTGACAAGACATTTTGAGCAATCCCCATTGATGATACTTTGACACCAAAATTGGGGACAACGAATCATGGTGCTCATCATATTGTGGGTAGTTATGGAAAATAAGAGGACATCAAAGTTTTGGATACTTGTTTTCCATCATAGCAACATAACCCTAAAATTTGTGGCCGCGTAAATGAACCAAAAATTTGTGTTTGATGAAATTTCATCTGTCGCTTGTTAGTTGTTTGATACTTTCTGTACCCTGAAGATGTTGATGAGTCCATCAGTCTCAGAAGAGGTGTAGCGGGCATAACCTCTTTTGGGTAAGGGCCAGACTGTTTAGGAATCCTTTGATCGTGAAGCCTACCAGACCCCATAGTCGATGTTGTGCTTGGAACACTTGGCTAAACCAGGCTAACTACTTTGTGTAGGGATCTACTGCCACAATTACTGGCTGGTGAGCTACATATTTACTAGAACCTCCATATGCATGAATGGGAGTTGAATCATCTTCTAGAAGTCTGTTTCCAAATTGATAACCATATGATGATGTCGGTGAATTCCTTGAAGCTGTCTTGAAGGAATCCCACATTAACTTCTTTTCCATGTTATCCCTCTAGCTATGAGTAGGCACTTCAACAATATGTTGATGATGTGAAAACATAGGTGAGGTACATGCAATTGTGACTTCTTCGTCCATGTGAAATTGCGTCTGTTGTTCGTAGATACACTCCAAGATGTCAAGGACAAGTAATTTTGAAGACTATGCATTGAAAGGCCGTGTGATGGGTAATGCATGAACCCGAAGAAAATTCTGCATTTGTGATTCTGTAGGATGACCGTTTGGAACCTCGGTGCTGGTGCTGGATGCTGCATGAAACTGTGACGACTCCTGAGTATTTAAATCATGTAGATTCTCATTGGCAGCCTCTGTACTAGATGGTGAATGATCTTGTGAGGACTTCTGGAGATTAGTGTTGAACTCATTTGATGCACTGATGGGGGGACTATCCTTGGCTGCAAATTCAGCACAATCAACTTCAGCTACCTTGGGTTGAGTATGATAGTTTTCCAAAGAACTACTGTTAGTCATCAGCTGTCTCTCATGCTGATTTCTAGCGGGAAGTTCAACAATGTCCATAGGGAAGGCATCTATCACATTTTGTTTTTCTTGCAGCTCCTCATTTCCTTTGTCCTTATTCTTTGTTATATTCTTCTTGGGGTGGCTAGGCACATTCTGGATCTTCCATTTATTAAGGGAAACCTATGGTGATAAAAGTGAGGATTTCATAATTTCATCAAATCCAGATCACTATAGAAGAAGGGTACAATAATTATAGAGAAGCAGAGTAAATTTCAGTTTGGATTTCCACCATTGTAAAAATAATATATTGTAATAGTTTATAACATAAGTGTATGTCACTTGGGATTTGATAAGTTGCTAACTTACGATCCCAAACTAGTTGCACACACATAAATTGCTAGTTCAGTTGACATGCGTGCAAACTATTGAACTCAAATGTCAGAAAAAGTGCCAAAAAATTCTAGTGGTCTACACAACAGCATGCATGATGGCATGAGAGCAAAAATGGCACAGACACAAACGCACAAGCATTAAAGGGATTAAAAATCCTATACTGGACGAAGGTCTCCAATTCAGGTCAGCAAAAGTAGGTAAAACAGGTAAATGAATGTAATAATAAAGTTATATATTCAACGGGCTTTTTTCCTTTAATCATACCTTTGTCAAACATCTCTGTATAGGGCTTTCAGGTTCCGTTTGAGGTAAATCATCTGACCTGAGCATCTCTCTCTTTATAGTGTTGTTCTCAATGTTCTCGTCATGGGCAACTGAAGTGGACAACACATTTCTCTTTAGCAAAATTGTTGATTTTTCATTTGAGAAGAAACAATGTTTCAAGTTCCTAGATTCGTGTTGGCACAGGCCATCCACCATCTCCATATTTTGCCCCAGGTTGTCATTCTTTGCATTTCCATTCCCATGCATGGCACTGGTAGTAGATGGCACCTTTTCCTGGCCCATATCCCCAACTGAGGGTAGAGAATCATGATACATATAATTAGAAGCATCTATATCTGGGTAAGAGTTTGGAACAGCAGAGGAATGAACATTCTTCTGTTCTGAGTCCTTTTTCTCAGTTCTATCTTTCTTATGAGTTTTCAGCCAGTCAATTAGAGAGGATCCATCCCTTACTCCTGTGTGTTTTGCCTTGATCTTCACATCGCTTGGGTGGATTAGGTCAACTTTCTGATTAGGATTGTCATTATCTTTTCCAGCCTCAAGGTGGATGTTTCTGTTACCACCCTCACAATGATCAACACTGTTTTCATGGTTCACTTGAATGGCATCTGCAGAAACCCCTACCTGGTCAGTGCCTATCAGATCTGATAACCACCTCATCTTTTCTCCTCTTGGCACCATTACTTGTACATTTGAACATGCATTCATGGAACGAAAGAGATGCGTTGTTACTAACTTGCAAAAAATTTAGTGTGGGACGTCCACATGTCGCACCGCGTGCTTCTCTGGCCTACGCACACGTGTTCGTCCCATCTTGTTGAGCGCTCAGTGCCATGGGTGGAGAGCTGAGATATGAGCCAAGATCCTGGAGGGTGTTGTCGAACCGAGTTACAAATAGAAGAGGAGACACCAGCCACATGGGGTTCTAGAGGACACACATCATATGTAGACTTGAAATGCAAATGATGCGGCATGCGGACCCCCCAAACACATTTTTTCCTCTCGGGGCACTGGTTCTGGAACAAGTACTGCTCATGAACCAACTAACATTGTTATTGTGACATATTTGTGAAAAAAGTCCCTCAGCTAGAACAACATTAATTATGCAAATGTCTTTGATGGACTACCATGTATGCAAAAATGTTGTTCTAGTGGTAGATCGGTGTACATTTTGTTCACGAACTAATGGTAATCAAATTAGGCAAGAATTTCTATGCCAAACATTGCCTAATATTGGTCATACCTTCCAAAACATTTGTGAAATATTATTCTCAAGAAAAGTAAGGATGTATTTACTAAAAAAAATCCGTCAATCATGCATAGACATTTACTTGGTTTCTAGTAAGTGTTACATAAACTTGCTGCACTTGATGAACTATAATGTATAATCCTAAGTAATACCCACACTGAATTTATTGGTTTCATGTACAAGGAGATTGTTGTGAATTTTTTCAAGGTATTCATGTGCTTTTTTTTTTTAAAAAAAATCTCATAAGGGATCTTTAGCTTCCACTAGAAACTCAAAACAGGTAAATTAAGAAATTTTTTATCAAGAAAACACTTAAACCGCCAAAATAAATCAATTTCTTGGTGTATTAGGTGATACCGACAAAAAAATTCATTTAGCCGGAAGCCGTGGCTGAATCTGGGCTTGGGCTGCGCTGGCCTTGTAATAGGCCCAAAAACAGGCATCTTGTGCGGGCAGACGTATATAACCGAATCCTTCCAAACCCTAATTTGCACGCTTCCCTTCTCCCTCTCATCTCTCGGCCGCTGCACTCTCTCTCTCATGTGCGCAAGGCTCGATGCGGTGCCGTGCACCCCTGGCGGGGCGGCGGCCCGACACTAACGCAGCGGCGCCCGGCGGCAGTCGCGGTACATCCCTAGCGACTTCGGCGACATGCACCTCGTGCGGCTACATGGCCCCGACTTCGACGAAGCCCCCCCCAAGAGGCGACCTCCTCCACCAAGGCGGCTGCTCGGACCTCGGCTGCAACCCCATCGATAGGTACCCCTCGCTCCCTAATCCAATAGATGATTTCGGTGTACGTGCTACAGATCCAGTGGAGAAGGGGAAGAGGGGAATATCTTGGGATCATTTGGCGCTTGGGCCTCCATTTGCCTATATGTTCTTGCTTTTGAGAAGGGGGGAAGACTAGCACTCACTATTTTTGTGAAGAACTAGAAGAGGATATAGAGGATCTTGAAGAGGTTTGTATTTTCTCTTCAATTCCATCGACTTTTTCCCTATTTTTGTTCTTGGTTATCAATCACTTAGCATATTAACCTTGGATTGGACTCGACACAATTGGTCCTATATATATGGCCAACATATACAATCGTCTAAGAACGACGAGCGAGAGAGAGAAATTGGCGAGGTAAATAAAGTAATTCCGATCCAAATACTACAGCTCTATCAAACGCGTGTTGCTTGATGATAGATATATCACGTTTAACTACAGCATCTGTAGGTCATCCGCTGCCCTCATCTAGTGGTTGAGAGCCCAGGACACCGCCGAGGCCAACTAGCTTTGTTGCATGCTAGCTATGTGTACCATCGTCAGTCACCCCGGCCACACAATGCAAGTGCCATCTGGTTATTAGTTATTAGGGTTTATTTAATATGTGTCTCGATTGTGTAACTAGACATCTATAGCTCCCCGATGTCATCTCAGCCTTGGCTTGCGCCAACTCCACAACTCAGTGTGCAACGCCTTGCGTGGCCTGCTTGCAGTCTCCAAGTTTGTCCTCCGACAAGATCTTTACCATCGGCTCGTCCCATCCACACGCGCACCGCCCCGCTACCTGTACTGCGCCGCCAACACATGGTACTCATCCTTGCCGTCCCCTTCGTTGTCTTCCTCGTCCAACATGTCCTCTGGCTAGCCCCGCCCCACTGTTGCCTTCACTAGCCGTACTGCACCACCCCTTTCCCTCTGCATCAGCACGTGCGCACGTGTGTGGGATGCGTATGTGCAGTGTCCTTGTGTACACATTTGTGCTAGTGTATTTACACTTTTCCTTAACCAAGAAGCTTGTCGGTAGTCCTCTTGCTCCTCCATAGGAATTTGTCACCAAGTTGTTCCATCTGTCGGTTGTCAGCTCTTTGATACTTTCTGAAGCCTGGAGATGATGATGAGTCCAACAGTCTTAGAAGATGTGTAGCGGGCATAGGCTCTTTTGGGTAAAGGCCTGATTGTTTAGGAATCCTTTGATCGTGCATCCTACCATAGTCAATGATGTGCTTGGAACACTTGGCTGAGCTAGGCATCTGGACCCTTGTTGCACATGTGGTTGTTGTTGGCCCAAGATATTTGTTTGCCTTTGTTCCTAGATACTGGTTTACAAACATTAGACTCACTGGGGTCATCATTGGGAACATCTTGAGCTATGTTGATCTCATCTTCATTTGGAGCCACACAAGATTTTGGACTAGGTGCATTTTGTGTGCCATTTTCTTCAATACTTGATATCTTTTGAACATCATCTAGTAAATCGATGATATCCTTTGAGGCAACATTCAAGATATTCATTGACACAACAAGTTTTTCGAAGAGGCCTGTAAATCTGAGGAAATATTGTCATGTTAGCTTAATGTACACAACAAAAAATATTAATCTAGAATTCTACAAGCTCAGCCATACCTTGTGTCTCTAGAACATTTCTTTTGATGAGTGGCTCTAAACATTTTCTTTAGCCACTAGAACATTCATCATAGTAATTGCTTTATTGCCAGGAGAACCGCATTTTGAATTGCACTCTTGGGTAGTCTTTAAGGGTCACTCGATCAGATGATTGTTGTGTGCAAGAAAATGATCTACGAATCCAAACAATTGAAATAGAACAGCCATCATTCATTCCATCCTGCTCCATAGAAACATTTTCAGGTGTAGGTCTTTGGCCTGAAACTTTCACTCTGTCAAGACATTTTGGGCAATCCCACTATTGATACTTTGACACCAAAACTGGGGACGACGGATCATGGTGCTCATCATATTGTGGTTGGTTATGGAAAATATGAGGAGAGCAAAGTTTCAGATCCTTCTTTTGCATCATAGCAACATAACCGCTAAATTTGTGGCTGCGTAAATGAACCGAGAACTTATGTTTGATGAAATTTCATCTGTCACTTGTCAGCTATTTTGATACTTTCTGGACCCTAGAGCTGTTGATGAGTCCATCAGCCTCAGAAGATGTGTAGCGGTCATAGGCTCTTTTTGGGTAAAGGCCAAACTGTTTAGGAATCCAAACATAGGTTCTGGTTTAGGAAAAGCGTGATTACAATAGCACAAATGCAGCCTACCAGACCCTGTAGTCAATGTTGTGCTTGGAACACTTGGCTGAACCAGGCTAACGTCTTCCTTTGGGTAGGGATCTACCGCCACAATTACCGGCACATCGCACATAGTTACTAGAAGCTCCGTATGGATGAATGGGAGCTGAATCAGCTTCTTGAAGTCTGTTTCCAAATTGATAATCAATATGATGGCGTCGGCGAATTCCATGAAGATGTCTTGAAGGAATCCCATATTAATTAACTTCTTTTCCTTATTATCTCTCCAACTCCTAGCAGGCACTTCAACCCATGGATTGCATTTTTGGTAGTTTGGAGGTCATTTAGTTCATGGGGAAACGTGACTCTAGTTTCCACTTGTGTCCCTGCCACTAGTTTTCTTTGGTCCATAGGTTCGGCCGAAGGAGCGGAACACATTTGAGAACAGATCGGCCTAGGGTCTTCTTCCTCGTCCCTCCCAGTGCAGCTGAGAGCAGCCTCATCCCTAGCAATGGTAACCTTTAACACATGCATCATCCTCTCCCCACTTACCGGTGGCACTACCCGCAACCTAGCCCTAGCTCTCTCGCGTTGGGCGGTAGCACGCATGTACTCGCCCCTGAGCCTCCTGTTCTCCATCAGCTAGCTAGCGCTTGTTCTCGACCGGTAGCTCGGCGGCACCATCGCCTAGCCACACCTGAAGCAGGACTTTTTCAGTATGGCCTAGCGGAGCAACAGGTTCTCGACCATTAGTGCAGCATTCTCATGCTAAGTCGCCTTCCTGTTCTGCACCATGGTCTTCGCTTGTACGAATTTAAAAAAGTGACTGTAATTGTCGATTCTTTGGCTCTTTGCACCACTAGTTGTACATTTGGTCATGCATGCATGGAATGGAAACAAGATCCGTGTGTGATATTGACCTGCAAAAAATTTGGTGCGGGAGTTCCACATGCAGCTGTGGGCTCCTCCGGCCTGTATATGACATGTGTAGTTCCCATCCTGTTGAGAGCTCAACGTAGAAAAAAAAATACCAAATATAGTGGCATGAAAATTAAATTCCTATATGTAATTGAGCGCCCAAGCTAAATAAAGCCTTAGCAAGATTAACTATTTGCCCACATAGGCCTCAGATATGATGTAATCCAAGCAACACATAACTTACCAAAAACCTAGTTTGACCCTAATGAAGTCTGGAACGACCGTAAAAGATACATTGGTCGATTAATATCCGTTGACTAGTGCTACAAATCTATGAGGAAGATATAATATCCAAAAAAAACATAATTTTGGAAATCCTTTGACTCTTGGGTGTAGTCATCAACCATCCTAGGAAGATGCTGATATGCTAATGTTCACTCATCAATGACTTACATGGGTTCAGCAATGGGGGCCGCTAGAGCGTTCACGCGTGCCTAATTTAAAATTTCCGCATGCACACCTCCTCACATAGTAGTTTTTAGTTGCACGGAAGCGCACGCGCTGCGCCCGACCATGGCGAGCTCGTCATTGCTCCTCGATCGCTACCATGGCCATGGAGCTCTAACAAATTCCTAGGTCGCCTGCTGCACCACCTCCTTCCCCTCCCCTCCCTTGCGGCCACCATGCTCGGAGATCCCTGTCCTGACCTGGGTCAGCCGTTGCATCCACCACCAACTCCCCGAAATTGCCCGCTAGAGAACCCACTGCCTGGCCGGCGGCCTTCCTCCCCTCGGTTGTCCCCTTCTATATCCGCCGAAGTTGAAGTATATAAGGGGAGAGCTTGCAAAACCCTAGAAAGCAAATCCAAGTGGATCGGATGAGAAGAGATGACTGAAGAGTTAGGGCCCTACCTGACGTGGATCTGTCATCTTCGCTGCCAAATTTCCTGGATCTGCCGCCATCGCCACCACCATTGCCACCACCATCGTAGGGTTTGCAAGATCCATCGCTGCCCACTGCTGCATACCCACCATGCCTACGCGAGGGGAGGCCATGTGATGTCGCATCATCGGTCTCGGGAACTCAGGTGAGGGCTCAACCGGTGGCACATCGCAGTAGAGGTAGAGGACAACAACTCCACAGATGCAAGCCAATAGGGAAGGCAAGAATGGCGGCTAGTAGCTGGAGTCTAGGAGAGTAGCAATGATGCTAGGGTTTCATAATATATATATCGTTATTATTGGTTTGGGCCGAAAATACTCTTGCTGGGCTTCATTTGGCCTATCTTCTCATGGCCTAGACGGGGGATGTAGTACATTCCTACCCCCGTGTCACTCAATAGGGCTAACTTTCGGCCCGTTAAGCTCCTGGCGGGGAGGCAGATTAGCGCAGTTGATCCCCCTAATTAATGGATAAATTCTCTATCGATCATCGAGGATCATGGTCTCATTGTCAACCCTATGTGGAGTCCTAGCCCTCCACCCTAGATGTGCTTATTGATTCACACAATTTTGATTAGGAAAAAAAAATTTGTAGAACTAGATATGAATCAATCCATTGACCTTAACCACGATCTATTCCATTTCCAACTTGATATATGGGGTCAGAAGGATTGGGAAAAGATAGAAGAAAGAGACAAATGGGGGAATCATAGACACCTAACCTTACCATTAATCATCCTAATATTGCCCATATCGGTCGTATCGTTGAAAATTTTTTGTGAATTATTATTCCCAACAATAGTAACTGATGTATTTTACTAAAAAAAATCGATCACTCATGCATAGCCATTTACTTGCTTTCTAGTAATTGTTACATAAACTAGGTGCACTTGATGAACTATGATGTAATAATCCTAAGTAATAGCCATAATGAATTTATTGGTTTCGTCTACGAGGAGATTGTTGTGAAATTTTTCAAGCTATTCATGTGCTTTTTAAAAAATATAGCATAAGGGATTTTTAGCTTCGACTACTGGAAACTCAAAACAGGTAAACTAAGAATTTTTCAATCAGGAAAACACTTAAACCGAATGAATAAATCAATTTCTCTTTCTTATTTTCTTTGTATTCAATGATACCAACTTAAAAATTCATTTAGGCAGACGGCGTGGACGAATCAAAGTAGCTAACTTGGGTTTGGGCTGCGCCGGCCTTTCAATAGGCCCAAAAGCAGACGTCTTGTGCAGGAAGACGTATATAACCGGAGCCCCCAAACCCTAACTGGCATGCCTCCCTTCTCCCTCTCATGTCTCAGCCGCCGCATTCTCTCTCTTGTGTGTGCAACGGCACACACCCCGAGCAATAGTTCGGCACTGACCCGACGACGTGCACCTCAGGCGGTGGTGTGCATCCCTCGCGATGCGATGGCATTGGGCGGTGGCGCAGACATCAGGCGGCTGTCGACGCGATGGTACACCTCCGGAAGGCGACGACCTACATCAAGGCGGCTACTTGGACCTCAACTTCAGCCCCACTGATAGGTATCCCTTTCTCCCTAATCCAATTGATTTGGCTTTCGTTTTGGTGTACAGCCTACAGATCTAGTGGAGAAGGGGAGGATGAGTAGATCTAGGGATGATTTGGCGCATGTGCCTCCATGTGCATGTACATTCTTGCTTTTGAGAAGGGGGAAGACTAGCACCCACTATTTTTCATAAGATCATGAAGAGGTTTGTATTTTCTCTTCAATTCCATTGACTTTTTTTCCTATTTTGTACTTGGTCATCAATCACTTGAAGCATATTAATCACGGATCAGCCTCGACGCATTTTTTTCCTATATATAAGTCTAGTATATACAATCGTCTAACAACGACGAGAGAGAGAAGTAGGCGAGGTAGATAATGCAATTCCGATGCCAAATACTACAGCTCGATCAACCGCGCGGTGCTCGACTATCGATCCTATTCTAATGGAGATGGAGGCACCTGCTCATGACGGGATGGTGGTCGTCGCCACTGCGACGAATTTAAAGAAGAGGTCTCGGCCTAGACAAGGTGGCGACGCAGGCAATCACCGTGGGGGAGGACGACGGTGCCTACGATGTGGTTGAGATGTTGAAGTTCTTTGTGCTCGGCAAAACCACAACAAGCACCATGACAAGTATAGCGCCAGGATGGACGCCTACCATGCCATGGATGTGCGGGTCACCGTGCTGAACGAGAGCGTCCGTAGGTTGTCCAGTGTCTAGTGCCCTCATCCAGAGCTTTAGAGACCAGGACGCTGCCCGCGCCGCGAGGAACAACTAGCTCTACTATGTGCATGAACCATCGTCAATCTCCCCGGCCATATACAATGCAAGCATCATCTGGTTATTAATTATTAAGGTTTATTTAACATTCATTTTGGTCGATATAGCATGTTTAATTAGATATCTGTAGCACCCCCACTTTGTCTTAGCCTTGGCTTGCGCCAACTTGACGACTCATCGCACAACGCCTTGCGTGGTCTGCTGACCGTCTCCAATACCTGTGTAGCGGGCACATGCTCCTTTAGGTAAAGGCCTGATTGTTCAGGAATCCTTTGATCGTGTAGCCTACCATAGTCAATGATGTGCTTGGAACACTTGGCTTAGCTAAGCATCTAGACCTTTGTTGCACACTTGGTTGGTGTTGTCCCCACATATTTGTTTGCCTTTGTTCCGAGATACTGGTTTAAAAACATTAGACTCACTGGGGTCATCATTGGGAACATCTTGAGCTATGTTGCTCTCATCTTCATTTGGAGCCACATAAGATTTTGGACTAAGTGCGCTCTGTATGCCATTTTCTTCAATACTTGATATCTTTTGAACATCACCATGTAAATCGATAATATCCTCTAAGGCGACATTCAAGATATTTGCTGACACATCAACATTATTGGGTGAGGCCTATAAATCTTAGGAAATATTGTCATGTTAGCTTATTGTATACAACAAAAAGTATTAATCTAGAATCCAACATGCTCAGCCATACCTTGTGTCACAGGAACATTTCTTTCGACGAGTGGCTCTGGGACATTTTCCTCAGCTACTGGAACATTCATCACAGTAATTGGTTTGTTGCTAGGAGAATCGCATTTTGAATTGCACTCTTGGGTGGTCTTTGTAAGGGTCACTCGATCGGATGATTGTTGTGTGCAAGAAGACGGTCTACGAATCCAAATAATTGAAATAGAGCAGCCATCATTAATTCCAACATGCTCCATAGAAATATTTTCAGGTGTAGGTCTATGGCCTGAAACCTTAACTTTGACAAGACATTTTGAGCAATCCCATTGATGATACTTTGACACCAAAACTGGGGACGATGAATCATGGTGCTCATCATATTGTGGCCGGTTTTGGTAAACATGAGGAGAGCAAAGTTTTGGATCCCTCTTTTGCATCATAACAACATAACCGCTGAATTGTGGCTGCGTAAATGAACCGAGAAAATTTGTTTGTTGAAATTTCTCCTGTCAACTGTTTGATACTTTTGGGACCCTAGAGCTATTGATGAGTCTATCAGTCTCAGAAGATGTGTAGCGGGCATAGCCTCTTTTGGGTAAAGGCTAGACTGTTTATGATCCTTTGATCGTGCAGCCTGCCAAACCCCATAGTCAATGTTGTGCTTGGAACACTTGGCTGAGCCAGGCTAACTGCTTCCTTTGTGTAGGGATCTACTGCCACAATTACTTGCTGGTGAGCTACATAGATACTAGAACCTCCATATGCATCAATGGGAGCTGAATCATCTTCTAGAAGTCTGTTTCCAAATTGATAACCATATGATGATGCCGGTGAATTCCTTTAATCTGTCATGAAGGAATCCCACATTATTTTCTTTTCCTTGTTATCCCTCCAGCTACGAGTAGGCACTTTAGCAATATGTTGATGATATGAAAACATAGGTGAGGTACATGCAATGGTGACTTCTTCATCTGTGTGCAATTGTGTCTATTTTTTTCCTGGGTACACTCCAAAATGTCAAGGACATGTAATTTTGAAGAGTATGCATTGAAAGGCAGTGTGATGGGTAATGCTTAAACCTGAAGCAAATTCTGCATTTGTGATTCTGGAGGATGACACGGTGACAACTTCTGAGTATTTCAATCCTGTAGGTTCACATTGGCAGCCTCTGTAGTGGATGGCGAATGGGTGAGCACTTCTAGAGATTAGTGTTGAACTTATTTGAGGCACTGTGTCAGTCATCAGCTGTCTCTCATGCTGATTTCTGGCAACAAGTTCAACAATGTCCATAGGGAAGTCATCTATCACATTTTGTTTTTCTTGCAGCATCTGCTTTCCTTTCTTCTTATTCTTTGTAATATTATTCTTGCAGAGGCCTGGCACATTCTGGATCTTCCGTTTATCAAGTGAAACCTGTGGTGAAAAAAAAGTGTGGATTTCATAATATCACCAAATCTACTATATATGGAGAAGCAGAGTAAATTTCAGTTTTGATTTCCACCCTTGTAAAACTAATATAACGTAATAGTCTATAACTGAAGTGTATGTCACTTGGGATTTGATAAGTTGCTCACTTTCCATCCCAAACTAGTTACACACACAAATTGCGAGTTCAGTTGGCATGCGTGCAAACTAGTGAACTCAAATGTCAAAAAAAGTGCCAAAAAAATTCTAGTGGTCTATATATACAACAGCATGCATGATGGCATGAGAGCAACATGGCATAGATACAAAATTCTAGTGGTCTATACAACAGCATGCATGATGGCATGCATATCATTAGAAGTATCTATATCTGGGTAAGAGTTTGGAACTACAAAGGAATCAACATTCTTCAGATCTTAGCCTTTTTCTCTGTTCTATCTTTCTTATAAGTTTCCAGCCAGTCAATTAGAGAGGTTCCATCCCTTACTCCTGTGTGTTTTGCCTTGTTCTTCACAGCTCTTGACTGGATTTCGTCCACTTTCTGATTAGGAGTGTCATTATCTTTTCCAGCCTCAAGGTACATGTTTCTATTACCACCCTCACAATGATCACCATTGTTTTCATGGTTCACTTGAACGACATCTGCAGAAACCCCTACCTGGTCAGTGCCTATCAGTTCTGATAACCACCCCATCTTTTTTCCTCTTGGCACAATTAGTTGTAATTTGATCATCCATGCATCGAACGAAATAGATGGGTTTGTGACTTTGACCAACAAAAAATTCAGTGTGGGACGTCCACATGTCACACCGTGTGCTTCTCTGGCCTACGTACACATGTTCGTCCCATCTTGTTGAGCGCTCAGTGCCATGGGTGGACATGCGAGCTGTGTTACTAGCCAAGACCCTAGAGGGTGTTATCGAACCGAGTTACAAAAAAAGAGGAGACACCTGCCACATGGGGTTCTAGAGGACACACGTCATATGTGTCATATGTAGACTTAAAATGCTAATGATGCGGCATGGGGACCCCCCCCCCCCCCCCCAAACACATTTTTTTCAACTTGGAGCGCTGGTTTTGGAACAACTACTGCTCATGAACCAACCAACATTGTTATTGTGACATATTTGTGAAAAAAAGTCCCTCGGCTAGAACAACATTAATTATGCAAATGTCTTTGACGTACTACCATGTCTGCCAAAAAATGTTGTTCTAGTGGTAGATCGATGTACATTTTGTTCACCAACTAATAGTAATCAAATTAGGCAAGAATTTCTACGCCAGACATTGCCTAATATTGGTCGTACCTTCCAAAACATTTGTGAAATATTATTCTCAACATTAGTAAGTGATGTATTTACTAAAAAAAAAAATTGTCACTCATGCATAGACATTTACTTATTTTCTAACTATAATGTATAATCCTAAGTAATACCCACACTGAATTTATTGGTTTCATGTACTAGGAGATCGTTCTGAAATTTTTCAAGGTATTCATGTGCGTTTTTAAAAAATCTCATAAGGGATCTTTAGCTTCCACTAGAAACACAAAACAGGTAAATTAAGAATTTTTTTGTCAAGAAAACACTTGAATCGACAAAATAAATCAATTTCTTGGTGTATTCGATGATATCGACAGAAAATTTCATTTTTTTTTTTTTTGAGAATGACACAGTACAACGCAGACGCTCACAACACGCACGCACACTCACCCCTATGAAATACACGTATGCAAACCCTACCCCTATGAGCACCTTCGAAGGGCTGAGCACCCGGCAGATCTGGAGATTCTCGAAGTCACCATTGGCGCCTCGTCGTGACAGAAAATTTCATTTAGACGGACACCGCGGACGAATCAGCGCAAGTAACCTAGGCTTGGGCTGCGCTGGCCTTGCAATAGGCCCAAAAACAAACATCTTGTGCGGGGCGGACGTATATAACCGGAGCCCTCCAAACCCTAACCTGCACGCCTCCCTTCTCCCTCTCATCTCTCGGCCGCCGCACTCTCTCTCTCATGTCCGCAAGGCTCGATGCAGCACTGACGCAGCAGCGCGCACCCCAAGCGATGGCGCGGTACCGACCCGACGGCATGCACCTCGAGCAGCGGCACACATCCCTGGCGATGCGACGACATGCACCTCGGGCGGTCGGATGGCCATGACGCGAAAGTGCACCCCCCCCCCCCGCCCGCCCCGAGAGGCGACAACCTGCACCAAGACGGCTGCTCAGACCTCGGTTGCAACCCCACTGATAGGTACCCCTCGCTCCCTAATCCAATAGGTGATTTCCGTGTACATGCTACAGATCCAGTGGAGAAGGGGAAGGGGGTAGATCTTGGATGATTTGGCGCTTGTGCCTCCATCTGCTTGTACGTTCGTGCTTTTGAGAAGGGGGAAGACTAACATTCACTATTTTTCAGAAGATCTTGAAGAGGTTTGTATTTTCTCTTCAATTCCATTGACTTTTTCCTATTTTTGTAATTGGTTATCAATCACTTAGCATATTAACCCCGTATTGGACTTGACACAATTTTCCCTATATATATGGCGAACATATACAATCGTCTAACAATGATGAGAGAGAGAAGGCGAGGTAAATAAAGTAATTCTGATCCCAAATACTAGAATTCTATCAAACGCGTGCTGCTTGACGATCGATATAGCACGTTTAACTAGAGCGTCCGTAGGTCATCCGCTACCCTCATCTAGTGGTTGAGAGCCCGGGGCGCCGTCGAGGACAGCTAGCTTTGTTGCGTGCTAGATATGTGTACTGTCGTCAATCACCCCGCCATACAATGCAAGTGCCATCCGGTTATTAATTATTAGGGTTAATTTAATATGTGTCCCGATTGCTATAGCATGTTTTAACTAGACACCTATAGCTCCCGATGTCATATCAGCCTTGGCTTGCGCCAACTTGGCTCCCCGCTATCTGTACTGCGCCGCTAGCACATGGTACTCATCCATGTCGTCCCTGTCGTTGTCTTCCTCATCCAACATGTCCTCTGGCCAACCTCGCCCCACTGTCGTCTTTACTGGACGTACTACCCCACCCCTTTCCATCTGCATCAGCACGTGCGCACATGTGTGGGATGCGTATGTGCAGTGTTCTCCTTGTGTTCTGTGTGCGTTGTGAACACATTTGTGCTAGTGTATTTACACTTTTCCTTAACCAAGAAGCTTGTGGGCAGTCCTCTTGCTCCTCCTTAGGAATCTATCACCAAGCTGTTCCATCTGCCAGTTGTCAGCTCTTTGATACTTTCCGAAGCCTGGAGTTGATGATTAGTCCATCAGTCTTAGAAGATGTGTAGCGGGCATAGGCTCTTTTGGGTAAAGGCTTGATTGTCTAGGAATCCTTTGATCGTGCAGCCTACCATAGTCAATGATGTGCTTGGAACACTTGGTTGAGCTGGGCATTTGGACCCTTGTTGCACACTTGGTTGGTGTTGTCCCGTGATATTTGTTTGCCTTTGTTGCGAGATACAAGTTTACAAACATTAGACTCACTGGGGTCATCATTGGGAACACCTTGAGCTATGTTGCTCTCATCTTTATTTGGATCCACACAAGATTTTGAACTAGGTGCGTTATGTGTGCCATTTTCTTCAAAACTCTAGGTGTGTTTTATGTGCCAATGGAACATTCATCGTAGTAATTGCTTTGTTGCCAGGAGAACCGCATTTTGAATTGCACTCTTGGGTGGTCTTTGTAAGGGTCACTCGATTAGATGATTGCTATGTGCAAGAAAATGGTCTACAAATCCAAACAATTGAAATAGAACAACCATCATTCATTCCATCCTGCTCCATAGAAACATTTTTAGGTGTACGTCTATGGCTGAAACTTTCACTTTGCCAAGGCATTTTGAGCAATCCCATTGATGATACTCTGACACTAAAACTGGCAATGATGAATCATGGTGCTCATCATATTGTGGCTGGTTATGGAAAATAAGAGGACATCAAAGTTTTGGATCCTTCTTTTGCATCATAGCAACATAACCCCAAAATTTGTGGCTACGTAAATGAACCGAGAATTGGTGTTTGATGAAATTTCATCTATCACTCGCTTGTTAGTTGTTTGACACTTTCTGGACCCTGGAGCTATTGATGAGTCCATCAGTCTCAGAAGATGTGTACCGGGCATAGCCTCTTTTGGGTAAAGGCCAGACTGTTTAGGAATCCTTTGATCGTGTAGCCTACTAGACCCCATTGTTATTGTTGTGCTAGGAACACTTGGTTAAACCAAGCTAATCGCTTCCTTTGTTTGGGATCTACCGCCACAATTACTGGCTGGTGAGCTACATAGTACTAGAACCTCCATATGCATGAATGGGAGTCGAATCATCTTCTAGAAGACTTTTTCCAAATTGACAACCATGTGATGATGTTGGTGAATTCCTTGAAGCTGTCTTAAAGGAATCCCACGTTAACTTCTTTTCCCTGTTATCCTTCCAGCTATGAGTAGGCACTCCAGGAATATGTTGATGATGTGAAAACATAGGTTAGGTACATGCAATTGTGACTTCTTCGTCCATATGGAATTGTATCTGTTGTTCCTGGGTACACTCAAAATGTCAAGGATGGGTAATTTTGAAGAGTATGCATTGAAAGGTCGTGTGATGGGTAGTGCATGAACCCGAAGCAAATTCTGCATTTGTGATTCTGTAGGATGGCCTATTGGAACCTCAGTGCTGGTGCTAGATGCTGCATGACACTGTGACGACTTCTGAGTACTTAAATCCTATAGATTCACATTGGTAGCCTCAGTACTGGATGGCAAATGATCTTGTGAGGCCTTCTGGAGATTAGTGTTGAACTTATTTGGTGCACTGATGGGGGGACAATCCTTGGCTAGAAATTCAACACAATCAACTTCAGCTACCTTGGGTTGAGTATGACAGTTTTCAAAAGAACTACTGTCAGTCCTAAGTTGTCTCTAATGCTGATTTCTGACGAGAAGTTCAACAATGTCCATAGGGAAGTCAATTATTACATTTTGTTTTTCTTGCAGCACCTGCTTTCCTTTCTTCCTATTCTTTGTTATATTCTTCTTTACGCAGACCAGGCAGATTCAGGATCTTCTGTTTATCAAGAGAAACATGTGGTAACAAAGAAAAGTGAGGATTTCACAATATCATCAAATCTTGATCACTATAGAAGAAGGGTACAATATTTATAGAGAAGCAGAGTAAATTTCAGTTTGGATTTCCTATATTGCTTTGCACCATTGTAAAAATAATATATCATAACAGAAGTGTATGTCACATGGGATTTGATAAGTTGCTCACTTACCATTACCATCCCAAACTAGTTACACACACAATTTGCTAGTTCAGTTGGTAATGCGTGCAAACTAGTGAACTCAAATGTCATAAAAAGTGACAAAAAATCCTATAGTGGTGTACACAACAGCATGCATGATGGCATGAGAGCAAAATGGCACAGACACAAATGCACAAACACTAAAGGGAATAAAAATCCTATAGTGGACGAAGGTCTCCAATTCGGGCCAACAAAAGTAGGTAAAGCAGGTAAATGAGTGTAATAATCAAGTTATATATTCAGTGGGCTTTTTTCTTTAATCATACCTTTATCAAACATCTCTGTACAGAGCTTTCAGGTTCCGTTTGAGTAAATCATCTGACCTGAGCATCTCTCTCTTTATAGTGTTGTTCTCCATGTTCTCGTCATGGGCAACTAAAGTGGACAACACATTTCTCTTTCGCAAGATTGTTGATTTTTCATTTGAGAAGAACCTATGTTTCAAGTTTCTGGATTCATGTTGGCACAGGCCATCCACCTTCTCCATATTTCGCCCCAGGTTGTCTTTCTTTGCATTTCCATTCACATCAATGGCACTGGTAGTAGATGGCAGCTTTTCCTGGCCCATATCCCTAACAGAGGGTAGAGAATCATGATGCATATCATTAGAAGCATCTATATCTGGGTAACAGTTTGGAACAGTAGGGGAATCAACATTCTTCTGTTCTGAGTCCTTTTTTCTGTTCTAACTTTCTTATGAGTTTACAGCCAGTCAATTAGAGAGGATCCATCCCTTACTCCTCTGTGTTTTGCCATGTTCTTCACAGCTCTTGACTGGATTTCGTCCACTTTCTAATTAGGAGTGTCATTATCTTTTCCAGACTCAAGGTGCATGTTTCTATTACCACCCTCACAATGATCAACACTGTTTTCATGGTTCACTTGAACGGCATCTGCAGAAACCCCTACCTGGTTAGTGCCTATCAGATTTGATAACCGCCTCATCTTTTTTCCTCTTGGCACCATTACTTGTACATTTGAACATACATGCATGAAACGAAAGAGATGCGTGTGTGACTGTGACCTGCAAAAAAATTAGTGTGGGACGTCCACATTTTGCACCGCGAGCTTCTCTGGCCTACGTACACGTGTTCGTCCCATCTTGTTGAGTGCTCAGTGCCATTGGTGACATGCGAGCCGTGTTACGAGCAAAAACCTTGGAGGGTGTTGTCGAACCAAGTAAGAAACAGACACCACATCAGGCTCTAGAGGACACACGTCATAAGTAGACTTGAAATGCTAATGATGCGGCATGCGGACCCCTCACACCAATTTTTTTTTCCCTCTCGGAGCGCTGGTTTTGGAACAAGTACTGATCCTGAACCAACCAACATTATTATTGTGACATATTTGTGAAAAAAAGTCCCTCAGTTAGAACAACAATGATTATGCAAATGTCTTTGATGGACTACCATGTCTGCAAAAATGTTGTTCTAGTGGTAGATCGATGTACATTTTGTGCACGAACTAATTAATAGTTTTCAAATTAGGCAAGAATTTCTATGCCAAACATTTCCTAATATATTGGTCGTACCTTCCAAAACATTTTGTGAGATATTATTCTCAACAATAGTAAGTGATGTATTTACTAAAAAAAAATCATCACTCATCCATAGACATTTACATGTTTTCTAATAAATGTTACATAAACTAGGTGCACTTAATGAACTATAATGTATAATCCTAAGTAATACCCACACTGAATTTATTGGTTTCGTGTACAAGGAGATTGTTGTGAAATTTTTAAAGGTATTCATGTGCTTTTCTTAAAAAAAAAATCTCATAAGGGATCTTAACCTTCCACGACGGAAAACTCAAAATAGGTAAATTAAGAAATTTTCTATCAAGAAAACACTTAAACAGGTAGAGTAAATCAATTTCTGTCGGTTTATATTTCTTGTATGTTCAGTGATACCGATGGCAAAATTCATTTAGGCGGACGCCAGGACGAATCAGAGCAAGTAGCTTGAGCTTGGGCTGCGCCAGACTTTCAATAGGCTCAAAAACAGACATCTTGTGCCGGTAGACGTATATAACCAGAGCCCCCAAACCCTAACCTGCACGCCTCCCTTCTCCCTCTCATCTCTCAGCCGCCCCACTGCACACGCTCTCATCTGCACAAGGCTTGACACAGCGCCGCACACCCCTAGCGGGGTGGTGGCCTAGCCACCGACGCAGTGGCACGCACCCCAAAAGCGATGGCGTGGTACTGACCCAACAGGCGTGCACCTCGGTGGCGGCGCGCATGGTGATGTGACAACATGCACCATGGGTGGCAGCGTGGCCCCGACGTGACAATGCCCCCCCCCGGAGGCGATGATCTGCACCAAGGCGGCTGCTCGGGACCTCGGCTGCAACCCCACCTATAGGTACCCCTTGCCAGGTCCCTAATCCACTCGATTTGGCATTCATTTCAGTGTACATGCAGTAGATCTAGTGGAGAAGGGGAAGAGGGGAAGATCTAGGGATGATTTGGTGCTTGTGCCTCCACCTGCCTCTACGTTCTCGCTTTTGAGAAGGGGGGAAGACTAGCACTCACTATTTTTCATAAGATCTTGAAGAGGTTTGTATTTTCTCTTCAATTCCATCGACCCTTTTTTTACTATTTTTGTACTTGGATATCAATCACTTTATGCATATTAACCCCGGATTGGATTCGACGCAATTTTTCTTATATATATGGCCACTGTATACAATCGCCGAGACAAGTAGGTGAGGTAAATAAAGCAATTCGATCCCAAATACTACAGCTCGATCAACTGTGTGCTGCTCGACGACCGATATGTATACAATCATCGAGAGACAAGTAGGTGAGGTGAATAAAGCAAATCCGATCCCAAATACTATGGCTCGATCAACAGCGTGCTGCTCGACGACCGATATAGCACGTTTAACTAGAGCATCATGGGTCGTCCGCTGCCCTCATCTAGTGGTTGAGAGCCCAGGACGACGCCGGGGACAGCTAGCTTGCTGTGTGCTAGCTATGTGCATCGTTGTCAATCTCCCAGGCCATACAATGCATGCGCCATCTGGTTATTAATTATTAGGGTTTATTTAATATGCGTCTCGATCTCTATAGCACCCCGATGTCATCTCATCCTTGGCTTGCGCCAACTCCATGACTCAGCGTGCAGCGCCTTGCGTGGCCTGCTGATTGTATCCAAGTTCGTCCTCCAACAAGATCTTTGTCGTCGGCTCGGCCCATACACCTGCACCGCCCTTCTATCCGTACTGCACGCCAGCACATGGTACTCGTCCTTGCCGTCCCCGTCCTCGTCTTCCTGATCCAACTCGTTCTCTGGCCAGCCTCACCCCACCGTCGCCTTAAATGGCGGTACTGCGCACCCCTTTCCTTCTGCATCAGTATGTGCGCACATGTGTGGGATGCGTATGTGCAATGTTCTGTCATTCTCTCTATGCGTTGTGTACACATTTGTGTTAGTGTATTCACACTTTTCTTAAACCAAGAAGCTTGAGGGCAGTCCTCTTCCTTAGGTATCCGTCACCAAGTTGTTTCTTGACCTTGACATCCCTCCTCTTGCATCGAATGCGGCATTTTCGCCCCAGGATAGGCTCTTTGATATGAGGTGGAAGAAGGAAATCAAGATGCCACAACTACTGTGGATCTGCCACCAGTGCTACTTCTGGAAGGGGAGGGGTTTATATGTCTTGTGGGGCCACTCCTATAGTCATCCATTTTATTAGATGTCAATCTTCACTCCCTCACTAGTGTTGGATTAATCATTTACTGCACATAATACTTATGACATACCTTGAAATTTAGTTGAATGTGGTTCGGGTAATTCCAATTAAATCTAACTAATATATAGCTAGTTGCAGAGACGAGCGGCATGGTTGGCCCTACCACCAACGACACGGGCAATGACTGGGATGACTGGGCGGGGCGCTAAGCTTGGGGCACCGAGAGCAAAATCTGGTTGAGCCGGGTGGTGGCGTGCATGTACTCATTCCATCAGCATGCACCAGTTATCAGCCTGGTAGCTCGGCGGAACCATCGCACCGCCGTGCATGAAGCAGGACTTTTTCAGTATGGCCTAGCAGAGAGGGACACGTTCTTGGCCATTAGTGCAACGTTCTCTCAACAAGTGCCACACAAGATTTTTGTACTAGGTGCATTATGTGTGCCATATTCTTCAATACTTGATATCTTTTGAACATCATTAAGTAAATCACTGATATCCTTTGAGGGAGCATTCAAGATATTCGCTGACACATTAAGATTATTGGGAGAGGCCTGTAAATCTGAGGAAATATTGCCATGTTAGCTTATTGTATTGTATACAACAAAAAGTATTAATTTAGAATTCAACATGTTCAGCCATACCTTGTGTAGCTGGAACATTTCTTTCGACGAGTGCCTCTGGACATTTTCTTCAGCTAGTGGAACATTCATCGTAGTAATTGCTTTGTGCCGAGAGAACTTCATTTTGAATTGCAATCTTGGGTGGTCTTTGTAAGGGTCACTCGATCAGATGATTGTTGCACTACTACAGAAATGATTTTCCGTGGCGGACTTTTTTGATTTTCCGTGGCGGACATTAAAACCGCCACGCAGCTAGGGTCACGGTTAATCGAGCGATTAACCGCGGGGGCAAATGTCCGCCACGCAAAATCGATTAACCGTGGCGGACTTTTAACAATGCCCGCCACGGAAAATAGAGATTAACCGTGGCGGTCTTCTTACAATGCCCGCCATGGTAAATAAAATAAAAAAATAATAAAAAAAAAAAAAATCAATCAAAACCCTAACGGGCCCGGATCTGGGCCTCCGGGCCCGTTAGGGTTTCGTGTCCCGCCGTGAGGGAGGGCGCCTCGACGAGCCTCGGGCCGCTGCCGCCTCGCTAGGAGCCGGCGCGCGCTAGGAGCAGCCGCCGCCGCGCCGCTGTGGGTTGGGGCGGCGTCGGCCTCCAACTCCCTCGATCCGGCCGCGCGAGCTCGATCCGGCCTCCGGCTGCCTCGATCCGGCCGCGCGAGCTCGATCCGGCCTCCAGTGCCTCGTTCCGCCCGCCGCTCCTCGATCCGGCCGCCGCACCGTGGGATCCGCCGCCCGCGCGTCGTGGGAGAGATCCGCCGCTGGACATCCGCCGTCGTGAGATCCGTCGGTGAGCCACCGGGAACAACGCACCGGACATCCATCCGCCGCCGGGAACGCCGGCCATCGGGTGGGAGGGTTTGGGCCGGCGCTGGAGAGAGGGAAGGAGGGGCGCTGGGTTGCGGCGCTGGGAGAGGGAAGGAGATCCGTCGCGGCGCTGGGATGTGCGGGAGCGGGAGCAAGAGAGGGAAGGTGGCCGGGGGCAGGTGAGGTGCGGGAGCGAGAAAATGAATTGAAACCCTAGAATGAAGTGCTGGTATATATATATTTGTGGCCATGGATTGGGCTGTTGGGCTGATGGGTTGGGCCTCATTTTCCGTGGCGGGCTTATTACAAAAACCGCCATGGTTAAGCTATTTACCGTGGCGGTTTTTTTACAATGCCAGCCACGGTTAATAGGGATTAACCGTGGTGGTTATTTTACAATGTCCGCCACGGTTAATCGATTAACCGTGGCGGTTTTTCCCTGGCCGGAGGGGGCCGAGCCACCTATTTTCCGTGGCGGTTTCTCAAATGCCCGCCACGGAAAAATAAAATTGGAACACCACGTAAAATCAATCTTGTAGTAGTGTTGTGTGCAAGAAAACGGTCTACTAATCTAAACAATTGAAATAGAGAACCCATCATTCATTCCATCCTGCTCCATAGAAACATTTTCAGGTGCAGGTCTTTGGCCTGAAACTTTCACTCTGTCAAGACATTTTGAGCAATCCCACTAATAATACTTTGACACCAAAACTGGGGACGATGAATCGTGGTGCTCATCATATTGTGGCTGGTTATGGAAAACATGAGGAGAGCAAAGTTTTGGAGCCTTCTTTTGCATCATAGCAATATAACCCCTGAATTTGTGGCTGCGTAAGTGAACCGAGAATTTGTGTTTGATGAAATTTCTTCTGTCGCCTGTCAGCTGTTTGATACTTTCTGGACCTTAGAGCTGTTGATGAGTCCATCATTCTCAGAAGATGTGTAGCGGGCTGGTGAGCTACATAGTTACTAGAACCTCCATATGCATGAATGGGAGCTGAATCAGCTTCTTGAAGTCTGTTTATAAATTGGTAACCATATGACGATCGACGTTGGTGAATTCCTTGAAGATATCTTTCTCTAGGAGCGCTGGTCTTGGAATGAGTACTACACTTGCATGGCCTCCAACCTGATATTTGTGCCGAACGTGATATATATGTTGGCTCATCTGGGTGGTTATTATGCAATGCATAGCACTTGACAGATACAAAGAGCTGAGCACTCAAAGCATTGCACGACAAAACACAATAAATATAAGAGTTAGGACCAAAGAATCTCCAGTACCGAGTATTGGTTCCAACTTGGATTAACCCACCAAGGACTAAAAATCCCCAACATTTATTACCACCTCCACATCTTCCTCCCTCCATCAATCAATTTGTGTTCCGAACACAAGCCACCACACCACATGCTTTCTTGCCATCACCCCACATTGTTTGCCATCCCCCAGTGCATAGCCAACCTCGCCTTGTCATGTCATAGTTGTCCATGCTGTGACCCCCGAAGCATGGAATGCATTTTGGGCAGGTTTGGAAGTCATTTAATTCGTAGGGAAAAAGACTCTAGTTTTCACTTGTGTCCCTGCCGCTAGGTTTCTTCGGTCCATAGGTTCGACTGGAGGAGCAGGAAACGTTTGAGAACAGATTGGCCTAGGGTCTTCTTCCTCGTGCCTCCCAGTGCAGCCGAGAGCAGCCCCATCCCTAGCAATGGTGACCTTTAACGCATGCATCATCTTCTCCCCACTCACCGGTGGCACTACCCACAACCTTGCCATAGCTCTCTCGCGTTGGGCGATGGCACGCATGTACTCGCCCCTGAGCTTCTTCCTGGTCTCCATCAGCCGGCTCTCGTTCTCGGATAGTAGCTCGACGGCACCATCGCCCCGCCACACCTAAAGCAGGACTTTTTCAGTATGGCCTAGCGGAGCAACAGCGCCGCCCAAGCTAAATAAAGCCTTACCAAGATTAACTATTTGCCCACATAGGCCTCAGATATGATGTAATCCAACACATAACTTACCAAAAAACTAGTTTGACCCTAATGAAGTCTGGAACGACCATAAAAGATACATTGGTCGATTAATATCCCTTGACTAGTGCCACAAATCTAAGAGGAAGACATGATATCCCAAAAAAAAACTTTATTTTGGAAATCCTTTGACTCTTGGGTGTACTCATCAACCATCCTAGGAAGATACTTATGTGATATGCTAATGTTCACTCATCGATGACTTACATGGGGTCAGTAATGGGCGCATGCCTGATTTAGAATTTCCCCATGCACACCTCCTCACATAGTAGTTTTTAGTTGCAATGCGCGCGGCACGCCGCTTGCACCCCACCACAGCGAGCTCGTCAGTGCTCCCCAATCGCTACCATGGCCACGGAGCTCTAACGAATTCCTAGGTCTCCTATTGCACCTCCTCCTTCCCCTCCCTCCCTTGTGGCCACCGTGCACCGGCTACCTATCCCTGACCTAGGTTGGCCATCGCCGCCACCGCCAACTCCCCGAAACTACCCGCCGCATACAACCCCACTGTCGGGCCGGCGGCCTTCCTCTCCCGGTCGTCCCCTTCTATGTCCTCTAGAGTTGAGGTACATAAGGGGAGAGCTCGCAAAATCCTAGAAAGCAAATCCAAGCGGATCGGAAGAGAAGAGATGAGTGAAGAGTTGGGGCCCTACCTGACGTGGATCCATCGTTGTCGCTGCCAAATTTCGTAGATCCACCGCCATCGCTGTAGCCGTCGTAGGGTTTGCTAGATCCACCGCTGCATCCGCCATGCCTGTGCGTGGGGAGGCTATGGGACGTCGCAACATCGGTCTCGGGATCGAACTCAGGCGAGGGCTCGACCGGTGGCGCGTCGCAATAGAGGTAAAGGACCGCAACTCCACGAACGCAAGCCGATAGGGAAGGAGAGAATGGCGGCTACCAGTTGGAGTCTAGGAGAGTAGCAATGATGCTAGGGTTTCACAAAGGTATATATATATCAATATTATTGGTTTGGGCCGAAAATTCTCTTGTTGGGCTTCATTTGGCCTTTCTTCTCACGGCCCTAATAGATTTTAGTGACGGGGGATGTAGCACATTCCTACCCCTGCGTCACTCAATAGGGCTGACTTTTTTGGCCCGTTAAGCTCCCCCCGGGAGGTAATTTGGCCCATTTGATCCCATAATGGATGAATTCTCTATCGGTGATCGAGGATCGGGGTTTCATTGCCAGCCCTATGTGGAGTCTTAGCCCTCCACCCTAGATGCGCTTATTGACTCACACAATTCTGATTAGGAAAGAAAATTTATAGAACTAGATATGAATCAATCTATTGACCTTATTGCAAAACCAAGATCTATTCCGTTTCCAACTTGATATATAGGGTCAGAAGGATTGGGAAAAAAAATAGAAAAAAGAGACAAATGGGGGAATCACAGACACCTTACATTATCATTAATCATCCTAATATTGCCTATATTGGTCGTCTTGTCCAAAACATTTTGTGAAATGTTATTCCCAACAATAGTAACCGATGTATTTACTAAAAAAATCTGTCACTCATGCATAGCCATTTACTTCTTTTCTAGTAAGTGTTACATAAACTAGGTGCACCTAATGAACTATAATGTAATCCTAAGTAATACCCACAATGAATTTATTGGTTTTATTGACAAGGAGATTGTTGTGAAAATTTTCAAGGTATTCATGTGCTTTTTTTTAAAAAAAATATAAAAGGGATTTTTAGCTTCAACTACTGGAAACTCAAAATAGGTAAATTAAGAATTTTCTATTAGGAAAACACTTAAACCAAATGAATAAATCAATTTCTCTGTCTAATTTCCTAAGTATTCGGTGATACCGACAGAAAAATTCATTTAGGCAGACGGCGTGGACAAATCACAATAGCTAACTTGGGTTTGGGCTGCACCGGCCTTTCAATAGGCCCACACACAGCGTCTTGTGCGGTCGGACATATATAACTTGGAGCCCCCAAACCCTAAATTGCACGCCTCCCCTTTTCCAGCTGTCATCTCCCTCTCTCTCTCTCTCTCTCTCGCTGCACCCTTGGCGGGCGGTGGCCCTGCACCAACGCAGCGGCACGCACGCACCCGAGCGACAATGCGGCACTGATCCGACGGTGTGCACCTCTAGCGGCGGGCGCGGACAACGGGCGGCCGGCCGACGCGACGGTGCCCCCCCGAGGCGACGACCTACACCAAAGGCGCTGCTCGGACCACAGCTACAGCCCCACCGATAGGTACCCTTGCCCCCTAATCCAATTGATTTGTCTTTCATTTCAATGTACATCCTGTAGTGGAGAAGGGGAAGAGTAGCAGATCTTGGGATGATTTGGCACTTGTGCCTCCATGTGCCTGTATGTTCTTGCTTTTGAGAAGGGGAAGACTAGCACCCACTATTTTTAGTAAGATCTTGAAGAGGTTTGTATTTTCTCTTCAATTGCGTTGACTTTTTTTTTCCTATGTTTGTACTTGATCATCAATCACTTTAAGCATATTAACCCGGATCGGACTCGACGCGATTTGTCCTATATATATGGATGGTATACACAATCATCTAACAATGAAAAGAGAGAGAAGTAGGTGAGGTAAATAAAGCAATTCCAATCCCAAATACTATAGCTCGATCAACCGCGCGCTGCTCGACTACCAATCCTATTCTAAAGGAGATGGAGGTACCTGCTCATGACGGGACGGTGGTCGTCGCCGCTGCGACGAATCATAAGAAGAGGTCCCGGCCTGGACAAGGTGGTGCCATGGGTGATCGTCATGGAGAAGGATGATGACGCCTACGGCGTGGCTGAGATGCCGAAGTGCTACATGCTCGACAAAACCACAACAAGCACCACGACAAGTATAGCGCCAGGATGGCCACCAACCATGCCATGGATGTGTCGGTTACCGTGCTGAACGAGAGCGTCCGTAGGTCATCCGCTGCCCTCATCCGAGCTTTGAGACCAGGACACCGCTCGCGCCGCCAATCGTCAATCTCCCGGCCATACAATGCAAGCGCCATCCGGTTATTAATTATTAGGGTTTATTTAATATTTGTTTCGGTTGATATAGCATGTTTAATCAGACATATGTAGCACCCCCACTTCGTCTCAGCCTTGGCTTGCGCCAACTACATGACTCAGTACGCAACGCCTTGCGTGGCCTGCTGACTTTCTCCAAGTTCATCATCGGACAAGATCTTTGTCGTCAGCTCGGCCCATCCACATGCGCACAAGCACATGGTACTCGTCCTTGACATTCCTGTCATCGTGTTCCTCGCTGAACCTGTCCTCTTCACTGGTCGTACTGCGCCACCATGTGAGTCCTCTGCATCGATGACGCATGTGCACGTGTGTGGGATGCGTATGTGCAATGTTCTTTGTGTGTTCTTTGTGCGTTGTGTACACATTTGTGCTAGTGTATTCACACTTTTCCTAAACCAAGATGCTTGTGGGCAGTCCTCTTGCCCCTCATTAGGAATCTGTCACCAAGTTGTTCTATCTGTTGGTTGTCAGCTCTTTGATACTTGCCGAAGCCTCGAGCTGTTGATGAGTCCATCAGTCTTAGAAGATGTGCAGCGGGCATATGCTCTTTTGGGTAAAGGCATGAGTATTCAGGAATCCTTTGATCATGCAACATACCATAGTCAATGATGTGCTTGGAACACTTGGCTGAGCTAGGCATCTGGACCCTTGTTGCACTCTTGGTTGTTGTTGTCGCTATTTGTTTGCCTTTATTCCTAGATATTGGTTTACAAACATTAGACTCACCGGGGTCATCATTGGGAACATCTTGAGCTATGTTGCTCTCATCTTCATTTGGAGCCACACAAGATTTTGGACTAGGTGCATTCTGTGTGCCATTTTCTTCAATACTTGATATCTTTTGAACATCATCAGGTAAATCGATGATATCCTTCGAGGCAACATTCAAGATATTCGCTGACACATCAATATTATTGGGAAAGGCATGTAAATCTGAGGAAATATTGTCATGTTAGCTTATTGTATACAACAAAAGTATTAATTTAGAATTCAACATGCACGACGAGTGGCTCTAGGACATTTTCTTCGGCTACTGAAACATTCATTGCAGTAATTGCTTTGTTGCCGGGAGAACTTTTGAATTGCACTCTTGGGTGGTCTTTGTAAGGGTCACTCGATCAGATGATTGTTTTGTGCAAGAAAATGGTCTACGAATCCAAACAATTGAAATAGAGCAGCCATCATTCATTCCATCCTGCTCCAGCGAAACATTTTCAGGTGTAGGTCTACGGCCTGAAACTTTCACTCTATCAAGACATTTTGAGCAATCCCATTGATGATACTTTGACACCAAAACTGGGGACGACGAATCATGGTGCTCGTTATATTGTGGCTGGTTGTGGAAAATATGAGGAGAGCAAAGTTTCGGTTCCTTCTTTTTGCATCATAGCAACATAACCCCTGAATTAGTGGCTGCGTAAATGAACCGAGAATTTATGTTTGATGAAATTTCTTATTTGTTACTTGGCCGATCCTTCTTTTTATTTCATCCTACAACCATTTCGTATCTTCTAATGTGAGGTGGGTGGACAGTACACACTGAGAATGTTGTCTATGACTGACGGCCAACCAGCCTCCAGCACATCCCTTTCACACAACAATACAAGCACAATTCTTAGCACCATTTACAGCTAATACAAATAAAGCAAAACTCCCTGAAAACAGTTCTTGGTACGACGATCCACGGAGAAATGTGAAATTTCAGCAGGTTATGCTGGCCTGTTATTTCAGAAACATCTAACATTGACCCTATATATAGCATGTCAGTGTGTGCCTACAAGATCACTCCAGTTCTTAGTTCACTACCGCGCGCTCCTCACACTTGTTCTGCGTCGTCCCCAGCCAACCTTCTCCAGAATGTCCACCCCAGGGTCCATGTCAAGGTGTCTCTTGATCTATTCTCACCAGCTTTGACGAATCGACTTCGCCCCCATCATCCTCCACGTTCGCATGGCATGGTTCACTTCCTTCATTGTCAAAGATCCACCACCGCGACAACCACTAGCCCAATGTGTTCACGCGCAGCTTAGCACACATTCTCTCGAAGAGGCAAGGAGCGACTAGGTTGGCCTTCAGCAGCTATTCATTGGGATAAACTCCCATGCCAGTTAAGGTGCATCAACCAAATGTTTCATATTCAGAAGTTCTAAGCTTTCCCCACACAGCTGCGGCCTCCATCACCCAACGTCTCAACGCCATTTAGTCTCGGAATTGTTCCATATTCAAAATCAAAATGAAAAGAGATCAATTGACCACAAAATTTCACTTTGTTCGTTTCAAGTTATTTTGCAAGCCCGTGATCTCAGGCAAAAGGTTTTTTACCCCCATAATTAGCCCTTGATTTGAAGTTGACAGATTTTGAAACTGTTGGAACTCAATTGAATCATTTGCTTAGAAGGAACATTGTAAGTGGTTAGACATGATTCGGGCAATCGGGCAGCTAGAGAAAACAAACGGACGAGCCCAGCAGCATTTCAGCAGCCAGGCAAGGGATATACGGCAGTAGAAAATTTGTGCTAGAGAAAAAGGAAAATAAAAATGAGTGTTACACGGTTCTTGAATTGGTATTCATCTATTCAAAATTAAAGATCTCAGTGACTTCCAAATTGTATCTCAGAGTTCTGTACGTCAAACATCTAAAAAGTTCACCAGTTCATCTGCTGAAAGTTTTGATCGTCACCAACAACCTTCAGAATATCACATGAACTCAATTCAAAGCTTCTACGTCTTATTAAAGTCTTTAGACTTGCAGTCTTGAACAGAAGAACTCAGATATATACTAGGCCCTGAGTTTATGAACAGTCCTTACTCATTAGCACACACTACGGCCAACCAAATGTTTGACTTCAGGTCAAATATTTAATGCAAAAAAAAAAAAAAAAAAAGGAGAGAGGCTTGGTAACTAGTTAAGCAGGTCCATGTATCTCATCCGCTTGAAAGTAAAAAAAGAATAAAAGATTTAGCATCGGTGTCACAAGACCAGAGCATGATCATGAAAAAAAGGATCTAATCTTCATTGGCACTTGACAGCTCTGAAATATAATGGGATTCACTATAGAATGAACCAGGAAAATGGTACATAGATAAATCTTATGCAGTTGTCTTGCAGGGGATGTGAAAGATCAAGCAGGATTCCACAAGGAAATTAATGTCATGAAACAATGGCAATGTGCATTTTCTAAATGTGAACTTGACTGACTCAATCACTCAAGACTACACAATTAATGAATTAAAAAATATAAAACAAAGCAACCTATGATTCCACATTCATTCACTACCAGCAAACCTTGTTGTTCAGAAATTGGAACACAGTATTCAACCTCTACATTGCAAGGATGAACACAGCCAGTACATATGCAGCAGTTTCATGGTGAACATGTTTTAGTTCAATGTACACATCTGTAAGTAACCATACAGAATAATACTAAGAGAAACAGAAGAGATTCAAAAAAAAAAAAAAAAAAAAAAAAAACAGCAGAGGACAAACTCACAGGCTAGAGACTATACGCCAAGTTTATTTACAACACAGCAATTTGCACTACGGCAAAGCAAAATGTTTGAGTCGAGGTTAAATAATTTGATGCAAAGCAACACTGCAAAAGAAATAAAAAAGGTTCAGCAGATATTTAAGTAGGTCCACAAATCCCATGCACTTTGAAAGTTCAAAAGTAGAAGAATAAAAATTTAGCTTCAGTATCACAAGACCACAACAAGATCATGAAAACCAATCAGTTAACACATGACTGCTGTGAAATCAAGGGATAAAAAGAACTGGCTTGCAAAGAAATCTGAAAGATCAAGCTGGATTCCAGTAGGAAATTGCTATGCCAAGAAACGTCGTCAAAGGGCATTTTCTAAATTTGAGCTTGACTACTAGATAGACTGAAGACTACACAATCAATGAATTAAAAATTAACAAATATAAAACAAAGCAACCTATGATTTCACATCCATTAACTGCCATCAACCATTTCTTCCCAGAAATTGGAATACTGTATTAAACCTCAACATTGCGGATGCACACAGCCAGCAAAAATACATCTGCAACAGTTTCATGGTAAACATGTGCCAGTTCATTGTACACATCTGTAACTATGGTAGACATAAGCAAATGTCAGAGCCTTCGACACGGCCAAATTAAGGAAACATGACTCATAGGAAACATGAATATCGTACTAAGAGAAACAACAGAAAAACACACCACAATGTCATATCACAAGGTAACATAAAGTTTTGCATGGAACACCAAATTAAGGAACACCGACATGGCAACATCACAAGATAAATGCATGGAAAACTTATCAACATAGCTTCAATAAATGCACAATAACAAACTGTGGCAGAATAAATCTGGATTCAGGATGCCAAATTCTTAATAAACACTCCACAGGAATCTAGTAAGATATGAAACAATAGTAGCTTAGATTTATCCAAATATCCATTACTCCCTCAAACATCCCAACATAAATTTTGCAGAACTGAAAGTAGTATCTGAAGAAAAAGGGCACATGTTGCTAGACAAATCAGAATAAGCTGCAGATATCAGCTGATGTCACACAAACAGAAAGAAATCTAGGGAACAGTTGGGTTTTGCAAGAGAAGTTGTGCTGCTAATTAATTTCAACACCTACACTGATCGTATTAGCAGAAACCTTCGACATCTTCATTGGCTTAGCCTGCATGTTGTTGGCTGCAGACTCACAGAGTGCTGGAATGTTGAAGCACATAAGCACCACTGTAGAGTTCAGCATCAGCAGTCAGAAGATCAAAGGGGTTACTACATGAAAAATCAGACACTATTTTGGAAGACCAAGCAGGAGATGCCCCATCAGAGAACGGACTCTTCAAGACAATCAGTTTACAGTCTTTACTAGCCCATATTGCACAGGTCAGGGGCTTCAGCTTGGCATTGACAGCATCTGCTGAAGAGAAACATTTAGAGGACACCATAACCACCATCTTCTCCAGGACCTGCGCTCTCTCAGCTATGAACTTGAGAAACGCTAGCTCACTTCTCTTACCCCGAAATTCTTCGAAGACAAATTTCTTCACATGCCTCTGAACGCAATCAATACAGCCAGTCTCCTTCCCCTTCCAGAACTTGGGATCAACCTTGCCACTGGGGTTTTTATTCACTGACTGCAATCAGATCAAATCAAAGAATGCAGAGTTCAGATGTTCTGAGTCAATAGTCACACAACTAGAACCTATCATAACAAGATAGCAAGCTCGAGTTGGAGCTAGATGCCAAATAAACGAGATGGGGCTGGCAAGTCTTACAAAGACATGGAGCGTCTCCACGTTGGGAAAACACTTGAGAAAGCAAGGCATCATTTTGACTTCATTGTGGACTTCAAATCCCACCTCCAAAGCCAAGATCTTGACGCTTGGGACCATGGTGTTTGGGCTCATTTTAGTACCCTCCTGCAATGCAAAATGTGCAAATCAGAACAAATATTGGCACACTCCTCTACTGGCACACATATATACTAGCTAGAGATGAAACTAGGACCTTGAGGATGGTGTTGCCAATCTCCAGTTGGAATCCCGGCTTGCAATGTCCCAGCATGCACAGGTTGGGTGCATGGCCAATCTTGATCCTTGAGCATCTCACGCCTGGTGTGGCAGGTGATATCATCCACATGAGCAGCCTCTCGAGGCGAGGAGCGTCCACCACAGCGATGTCCACTAGGGCAGCCATGGTCATCTGCACGCACCGCAGACTGCGGCTGATGAGCCGGACTCCAGCACCGGTCTGGTTTGTGGTGACGGTGAGGACCTCGAGGACGGGGCTCCGATCGATCAGGAAGTGGAGGTCTCGTTCCTGGATGACGAAGTTGTCGAGGACAATCTCCCTGAGGTGGGGGAAGCGCGTGGCGCGCGGGAGCCCGGCGGTGCTGGGGACCTTGCAGAAGCCGAGGTGCAGGCGGGTGACGGAGGTGCAGCGGTAGAGCGCGCGCGGGAGAGGTTGGTCGAACGGCCACGGGCGGTTGAGAAGGACGAGCTCTTGGACGCCCTTGTCGGCGAGGAGCTCCAGCCAGCGCTCGACCTCGGCCTGATGCGACGCCATGTGGCAGCGGGTGAGGTGGACGCAGCGGAAGGGGCCCGGGTGCGCGTCCAGAACGCGGGACGCCGCGACGGCGACGGCCCTCGACAGGGGGGTCCTCGCCCGCGGGCATGATGTGGTCGGCCGAGATCCAGCGCGGGAGGATGTGAGCGTCGACGACGGCGAGCGGCGCGGAGCGCCAGAGGCCGCGCCAGCGCGTGGCGAGCGCGGCGGTGCGCGCGGCGTCCTTGGCGGGGAGGCGCGACACGACGTTCCGGAGCAGCGCGTCGGGGAGGAGGCTGATGCGGTCGACGCCGTCGGCTGGGGCCCGCGCGGCGGCGGAGGCGAGCGGCGCGGCGGGAGACACGGGTGGGTTGGGGATGGCGTCGTACGCGTATGTGAGAAACATGGCCGCGCCCAGCATCGCCGGGTCGGGAACGTTGATGTCCACGCCGTTGCGCTGGAAAAAAGCTCCGCAAGTTGTCGTCCATGTTGCTCACGCTGACGCCCAAGCTCGAGAGAAACTGCTGCTCCTCCATGGTCGCCTCGCCTCGCCGCCGCCGTGGAGCGTGGGGCAGAGTGGATTTGGGGGCTGGGGAGTGCGGAGGCGCTGGTGCGGGGCAGTGAAGTCAAGTGTATCTAGGGTTATGCTTTGCTGGGCCAAATGTCTGAACCAACTGCAAGGCCCATCACCTTTTTTTTTTTGTGAAAGAGAATTACTTGTCTTTTATTGATTTTGTATTTTTTACGAGCCAAGCATGTCTAGTTCATATTCAAAAATAAACTCTGACAAATATTAATATAAAATCATATATATGTTTTTTAATTAGAAAGAAATTTCCGTACAACTTAATTAGAAAGCCATCTTCGAAATTCAGATGACCACCAAATTCGTACAACTTAATTAGAAGCCATCTCCGTAACTTAATTAGAAAGCCATCTTCGAAATTTAAATGACCACCAAATTCCACATTGGTGTGGTTTTGCGGTGAAAAAATTTAAAGCCCAGACATTTCGGATCTTGGTCGGCGTTGCATGGTGGGACCTAGGCTAGAGATATTTTGGACAGTATAAATTCAACGTATTGAGCAACACTACAAAATGGAAAAAAATTGTTCCCAGACACTGAACCAACGTATAATATAGAAAATTGTTCCACACGCAAACATAAAATTTTCTCAGCTACCATTATTATGAATCATCGTGATCATTTGCTTAGGACACCGCAGGTGCTTTTTTTTTGTGTGTGTGTGTGTGGGGGTGAGGGGTGATCATTTCTAGGTCTTGGTGTTCGGACTAAAAAAGTCTTTAGGAAACCAAAGAGAGCTGTTGAGACTTTTTAAGTCCCTAAAAACTCTACTTTGAGAGTATTTTTTATAAAAAGTCCTAAGACTAAAAAATTACAGGACTAATTAACCAAACAGGCCTTTGTTTCCTTGGACCGAATGGGATCAAGAGGGGGTGGGTAAATATCATGTTGCCCAAATCATTTCGCCATAGGCAGCGCCAGCGTGTGGCGAGCATGACAGTGTGTGCGGCTTCCTTGGCATGGAGGCACGGCACGACTTTCATGAGTCGCTTGTCAGGGGGAGGAGAATAATGCGCGACTTCGTTGCATTGGAAGTCGGCTTCCACATTGCTCACGTGGTGCACCTCATCCATGGTCGCCGCTAGAGAGTAGTGGAGGAGGATTGTGGGGGGGCGGCAGCGATGAGCGGAGCAGAGAACTTTACATCTATCACATCCCATGACTCCGCACATGCATGGAGCATTAAATGTAGATAAAATAAATAACTAATTGCATAGTTGGCATGTATTTTATGAGACAAATCTTTTAAGCCTAATTAGTCCAAGATTTGATACTAAAGTGCTACACTAAGACATGCACTATAATACTTTTTTTTATTAGTATACGTTTAATAGTTTAAATGTGTGCCAGCATATCCAATGTGACACCCAAAACTTTACAAGAACTAAACACAGGTAGGTGTGGGAGCGAGATGCTGGAGAGCCAAATGTCTCGAGCAACCACAATAGGGTCCATTACATTTTTCATGTGGTATTTGTTACCAAGCCTCTTATTATTTTTAGATTTAGAATTACTAAACGCATGTGCCTAAGATTTGGTTTACTTGTTAGTCAACGGAGAGGAAGAAGACGGCCACATGCCTGGGCCTGCGCCCTATCGGAGAGGAAGAAGATGGCAGTGTGGATGGAAATGGGAGGAGACCTCACCAACATTAGGGTTCCTGCATCTCCTGCTCTCGCGGTCTCCCTCTCTTCTTCTCCTCAGTGCACATAGAAGGGTGTTTGGCGGGAGGAATGCAGGCCTGGCAGTGGGAACGATGACAGAGCATTTTAGGCTAATCTCAATGGAGATTTTTACCTCCCGGTTTTCAAAATGTGAAACTTTGGCATTAAATAGGCGTCTCCCTCAATGCACGGTTTCATAAGCTTAAGGGTCCCACAGTCTCTCTCTCTCTCGTTGCATGATTTAATTTCATAGTTCCATGGTGAAACTCTATTTACTGTCTTAATGGGGGTTTCATCTCGTTTCCAACGATGTGAAATAAATGCCTAAAGGTTTCACCATGGTGAAACTTTTTCCTTCTCTCTCCTAGAAGTTTCATGTAAAAAGTGAAGTTTTTGCTGATGTGGCGCTACATTTAATGTGCATGAAACACTCATTGAGACCGGCCTTATGGCCCCGGCAACGGTGGAGGCACATGGCCTAGGTTGGGGCGGGGAAAGCTCAATGGACAAAGCACGCTGCAAAAAGGAGGGGGTCGGGGGGTGAGGAGGAAGAAGGTGGCCATTGTGAGCGCACTAGGCCCGAGTTTTGCTATAGCTCTACGGCCGCGGAGCTCAATGAAACCCTAGCCGCGGCGAGGAAAGGATGAGGTGGGGGCATGACTGGGCACTAGGGCTAGGAGGCGGCGGTGGCAAGGATGGGGCTCGAGTCTGACCTGTCGCCCATACAGACCCATTATTAGTAGCGAACTTTGTTTAATTTTTACTCGCTATGGCTACCTCATCTTCATAATTAAATTCTACTAAATATGGATAATAGAGACATGTTTTTATTTGGAAAGCCATCTTGGTAAACATTAGACGTTTTAAAATGGAAATCAATCTTGGTAAACCTTTAAACGCCATCTTGGTAAACCTTAGACTTGGCGGTGTGTTTATACATACTTGAATTTTAAAATTGAAAATCTTTTATGACTAACAGATCCCACATTGGTGGTCTTTTCAAGTTGAACTTATCTGAGACAAGAAGTTAATCTGAACTAAAAGCTTTCATTCTCAATTGTTGAAAGATCGATATTGCCCAAAAAAAAAATAGTCTTCAATATCAATTAGAACTCTCGGAACTCATTTAATGACTAAAACATGGAACAAATGATTCGGGCAGTTAGGGAAATGGAACAAATGGACACCATGCAGCGATGCCATGGGCAAACGGCATGTATTATAATACAGCCAACAAGCCGGCTGCAAGGAATCTTAGAGCCTTCTCCCAGCTTTTTCCCAGCCCAATAGTAGTTAGCTCTATCTAATTAATAGAGGACTCACTTGTCTATCTCACATATTGCCTTGGTTCTTGTGCCCAAGCCGGCTGTAAGCTTACAGCCCGCTTCTGCTCTCTCTCCTCCATTCTCTCCTCCACATCAGCATTTAGCCGAACTACATACTGCCATAATACTTGCTCTTAATCCACAAATAGAGATTTCAGTGAACAAACACTTTCCAACCGCCTTTTGAATGGGATGTCCAGATTTAGATATCTTTTATTCTAAATTTCTCGCCAAAGATGGAGAGTGAGGCCTGCCTCTAGACGACGAAGACGGAGTCATAGTTTTGGACAATGATAGTTGTGTCGTTCCCCACCAACCTTCACCTCTCGATGATTAGTGTCATGGTGCCTCTTGATCTGTTTCGACCTAACTTCGATGAATCGGCTTCACCCCATCATTCCATCATCCTTAATGTTCCGTGCCCTGGTTCACTTCATTGTCAAAGATCCACCATAGCTGCGGCCAGTGGCCTAACGCATTCCACAGCGTAGCAATCTATAAATAGGAAAGGAACATGACCGATTGTGTCCCATCCACCAATCAACACAAAAATCAATCTATCAACTCTTTTTACAGTAATTCCCATCTCCCAACCCCTCCTGCTGTTTGGTAACGTCTCTCCACGAGATTCATCGTGTCTCGAAGAGATCCTCCACGTGCTCCACCCTGACGATTCTTTCTGCAAGTGGTTCAAGAGCCTTTTTAGTCAAGAACAAGCTCTATATCGGCCCTATTGTTTTCTAGATTGGTTTGGCCGGTTATGCTGTGTTCTTGTTGTGTTGCAGGTCGTGTGCGACCTGCTTGGGCATCCAAAGCCTGCAGGTTGATCTGGACTTTGTTCGGCATCAACACACTTTTTGGTGAGTTCTCTAAGGATATATGGTTATTAGGAAGCAATAATTATTCACACTATGTACGGTCCACAAACATAGGATCACAGGAAAGAGAGCTCCAAGTCAGTAGAGAGGAGGTGTGGTGTTTTGTATTCAACATTTTTTAATCTAACAACAGGTATATAAAATAGTCATCCATTTTATTAGCTGTCAATCTCCGCTCACTTACCTGCGTAAAGTTTATATTGCACGTAACATTTATGACATACCTTAAAATTTAGTTGAATGGTGGCGAATTAGTTGCGGGCAATTAGTTTAGAGAAATGTTATGCTACAGCTACATGTGCGCTCGAATTCTTCTCCATTGTCTCCTCCCATACCATTTTGCTTCATCTGCCGCCCCTCTTCCTCATGCTCGCAGCCCGCACTCACTTCAAAGATCCGTGCCCAAGCCAGAGAGGAAGAAGAAGCTACTGCGAGAAGGTTGCCGGCGTTGGAGACGGCGACCTCGATGGATGGTGTCGGGTAAGTGCAGCGCTCTTTCTCTTCGACTCTCCCTCTCTTTTTTTCCAACTCTAGCGGGCTTATAAGGGAGTTCAAGGAGAGCCAAGACGGTCAGGTGGTTGGGATGGCGCACAGAGATGTTAGGGGCCTCGGCAGCGGTAGAGGTGGCCAGGCTAGGCCCGGTCGGGGCAAGGCCTCATGGCAGGAGGTTGCCATGGGAGGAGGAGAGAGAGGGGAAGAAGGCGAATGTGGCGAGGTGGCAATGGCAGAGGGAGGGAGGAAGAAGAGCAGTGGTTGTAAAGATGAGGAGGAAGGAGCATCAACCGTTGGATGAGGAGAACGAGGGTCCAAAAACGCGAGTCTTGAGAGAGGACGAAACAACCGAGGGTTGGCTAGCCAGATCCTTAGTTTAGAATCCCCTTGTTTTTTTAGGTTAAAATCTTATTCTTGGTTTTACCCCATTGCTAACTGTGTGTAGTTTTTTTTTATGCGGCGGACGGTGATCATTAACCAAGGCATCCATATTTACAGTGTTTGGTGAGGTTTTTTTTTTCATTTTTAATCATTCTTACTTATTCCCAGCGCGTTGCCGTGGATATATAGAAGGGTTTTATTTAATCAGTGCAGTGTTCCTCCCACTGAGATGCCTTGCTGTTCTGCACCACAACAAATGTGAGTTTCGATTCTTTGGCTCTTTGCGCCACTAGCTGTGCACTTCAAGATGCATGGATGGAATGAAAACAAGATATGTGTGATGGTTGTGACTTCAAAAAATCAGTGTGGGAGGTCCACACGCCGCACCATGAGCTCCTCCGGACTACGTATGACGCGTGTCCCATGTTGCAGAACGCTCAACACTGTGGACAGACGTGCGAGCCATTTTACAGGCCATGAGCGTGGAGGGTGATGTCGAGCCAAACCAGCAACAGAAAAGGAGCCACCACACGGGCTAATAGAGGACATGGGTCGTAGTGTGTGGACCACCCAGACCGAATTTGTTTCCTCTTGTAGCACTGGTTTTGGAACCAGTAGTGCACGTGCCTGACCTCCAAGCTGATTTGCACAACGTGTCGGCTCATCTGGGTGTCCATTCTGTTGGTATGCATGGCATAGCACAAGCACTACACACAACATAAAGCTCTTTGCACCACTAGCTGTGCATTTATCATGCATGCATGAAAAGAAAATAAGATGTGTGTAACTATGATTGGCAAAATGTTTTGGTGTGGGTGGTCCACACACCGCACCATATGCTCCTCCAGCCTACATATGATTTGTGTCTCATCTTGCTGAGTGCTCAGCACCCTGGGTATACGTCCGAGCAGAGTTACGAGTCATTAGTGCGGAGGGTGATGTCGAGCCAAACCACGGACGAGGAGCCACCACACGAGGTTATGGAGGACATGGGTGGTGTGTAGTCTTGAGGCATGCTTATGGTGTAGTGTAGACCTCCTATACTGAATTCGTTTGTTCTGGGAGCGCTGGTTTTGGAACTTGTACTGCACCAGCTTGGACTGCAGGCTGATCTTTGCGCCAAGCGTGCGCTGCGTCAGCTCATCTGGGTGGTCATTCTGTTGGCATGAACTGCAAGCAAAAGGTAGATATAAAGAGCTGAACACTCTCAAGCACTTAAATAAAGAGTCCAAGACTAAAGGATCTAGGGTCATGGCTCCACCTAGGATAAAGGTACCCAACACTTATATACCACCTGGTCTTCTTCCTCCCCATGATCACTCAATTTTCTGTCGCCGCCACCTAAGCCACTGTGTGCACTATGCTTTGCCTTGCCTCTTCGCCGTCCCCACACCGTTGGTCATCATGCCCGTGCCGAGCTGGCCTTGCTTTTTCATGTTGTAGCTATCCACACCATGTCTCCTGCCCTGACTGCATGTGCGGCCGCACCAGCGTCGTCCCTGGCCTCATGCCCGCCTTATCTCTGGCCAGGCTCGCACCTACTCCATGCCTCCGTCCGCGCATGGTTTCCTATGCGGCCAGTTGCACATCCCCGAGTTTGTCGTCTGATGACGTCTCCGCTCTCGGACTGGCCCGTCCCCATGTGCACCGCTTCGCCATGCATTCCTCACCACCGGCTTGTGGTACATACTTGCAGTAGCTTTGCGTGCCATGGTTTGTGTCCCGAGATTTGGATGCCATCATGAATTTCGATTCCTCTGCGGATGTCAAAATGGTGTCACGATAATGAAACAACCAATGTTGTTATCATGACATATTGTGAAGATAGTCCCTGTTGGGGAGGGCGACCCTCGCCAGCCCCGGCAGCCCCGCAGGCCTCACTACGGGGGGCCAAGAATTAATCTCCGATTAACAAGTTGCGGTCTTGCGGGGATCGGCAAGCGGAGGACCCTCCGCGAAGACACGAACGGCGAAGCTTCACCCTCCGTCAAGGGTGGCCCCGAAGTCGGCAATCGAAGCCGGGGGAGCAAGGCGGCTCCTTATGCGGCGGGGGCGCCCGGCGAGGGGACTCCCCAAGCGGCGAGCCCAAGCGGCGAGGGGGGGGCCGGCGGAGGGGCCCCTCGGGCCGCCCCCTCCGCGGGTGCACGGAACCGGCGGCCGGCATGAGGAAACCCTACGCCCCCGGGCGGGAAAAAAGCCATACGTGTATTTCCGTCTTGACCTTGTATGAATAGTTACTAGCTTGCCCTTGTGAGGGCCCAAATTGTAAGCGTGTGTTCCCCTACCTACCATGTACCAAATTGTAAATCAGCCCCTCTGGCCCCTTGTATTCCTATAAATACCGAGATGCGGGCATGAGGGGAAAGGGATCGGTTATTGGCCGTTTAACGACCATTTACTCATTTTTTTTTTCCACCAATTCTTGTTCCCCCACGCGAAGCATCCGTCCTCGCTCGGAGGCCGGGCGCCCTTCCGATCGTCCGACCCTCGGCAACGCCCCGGCGAAGGTCGAGCCGCTCGGAGGCCGCCTCGCGCCTCACTTGTCATATCGTCTCACCACCTGTGGGAGAAGCCCTCGCCCCTTCCGCCCCCTCCCGGGGCGAAGGCTAAGGGGCGGGAAGCGTCCCCACGATTTGGCGCCGTCCGTGGGGGACCGACACAAAAGCCGAGCCATGCGATCCTCGCCGAACGAAGCCCGGCGCCGCGGCAGAACAACTCCGCCCCAGGGGCACCTTGCGAGATCGAACCCATCAGCGGTCGGCAAGCGGTCCCCTCAACCAAGCAACTCCGCGCCCGGGCTGGCGGGGCGAGGGAAGGCCCCGGGTCGTCCCTATGTCGGAGGTCACCGGGGAGGAAGACCCACCCGCCCGGCAAAGGCGGCGCTCCGCGGGGCCGAGGGGCGGTGGTCCAACGGCCGGTGGCGCGGAGGTCACCGACCCGAGCAAACCCCGCAGATCCGGCTCGAAGGGCTCCTTGAGAGCGCTACGAAGATGAAGAGGAGGAAACCGAGCAAGGAGAGCAAGCCCCGAGCCCTACAAGCCCGGATCGCGAGAAGAGAAGGTTGCTTTGCAGGCCCTAGATCGGAGGCGGCGCTGCGGATGCTCGAGAACAGGCGGCCGCGGGAACCGAAGTTAGCATGGATCAACCAAATAGCTCGAGGCGGTCACGGGAGGTCAACGGCGGAGGGCAGCCACGGCCCCGCGATCATCCACAGCCTTGCTCGGGGCAAACCCCGCCTCCACCAACCCCACCACCGGGCCGCAATGTAACCAACCACCATCGGGACCCACCACCCTGAACCCTTCGCATAAGTTAGGCGTACCACGGCAGCCACGGCGGAGGCGGCACTAGGCGCCACGCCCGGGCGCGGCCCCACGTAATCATCACTACGATCCCAAATCCCGCTCTCCTCGCACTCCAAATCGCGGAGTGGCCTCGACATACAGACCACCAACACTTGCCAAGATATAACGGGGCCTCCGACCCCAGAGCGGTTCGTCATGAGCTACGGCTTGCCCGTGGAAGCGGCGAGGGAGGAGATCATTCCACGATGGCCAAATCATTCGTGATCATCGCAAGAGGAGTGGCCCGATCATGGTACTGCCGCGTTGCCCCGAACTCAATCCGAAGCTGGTCCGACCTTCGGGACGCCCTCGAGCAAACTTCAAGGGTGTCGACTCCGAACTCATCAACGGCCGACAGGCTGGCTGAGCGTGGTGCGAGAAGCCAAACGAGCCCCCTACGGGAATGGTGGTGGAGGTTTCTCCGGACTAAGGCCAAAACCGAGGGGGTCTCCCGACCGAGCGTCATCATGGCGGTGGTCTCTGTATCCTTGGGTCCATGCCACTCAAAGATCGGCGAAGGCAGCCGAAAACCCTAGCGAGCTACACGAGATAATGGACAAATCTTTGCCGGGGCGACAACAGCCACAAAGTGAAGCAAGAGGCTTTCCGACCTCCGCAAAATCAATACCAAGCACAACGCCCACCGCGCACAGACGCTTACCCAAGGCCAGATCCGTGAGAGTGGGCGCCATCGCCAACAACCCTCCGCCCGGGCAAAAAGCCAACCAACCACCTCCGGAACAAAACTACCCACCAAGAACCCCCGGACCAAACCTAGACACCAGGCGAGACCTCCGCAAAAACAACCCTATCGCCATTATGCGGAGAGGGCAAAGGCCACTACACCAAGCAATGCCCATACTTCGCCAAGGGGAAAGAGGCGATGGACAGAGAGCTAGCCGCCAAAACTCCCGAGGCGGGTTAATCACACAAGGAAAAACGAAGAAACTCCCACTCCAACCACTACACTTTCACTCCCTTCGATTACGGAGCCCCAAAGACCCCAGGGCTTCCACTACCCAGCTTTTCACACTAACACCTTCAACCAGCACCAGCCACGCTACTACCAAAGCAAGAGTACACGGTTTCACACCCCCCGAACCTCCGCGGTCAAACTACCACGGCCGGGCCCTACCACCACCACCTCCGCTACCCGCACCCCCTCCAACCCCACAACCGCCCGGTCAAACAAGAAATCCGGACATTCGTCGACAAAGCCGAACTCGTCCTCACGGAGTCATCCTCCACGATCACCGGAGGCTCAATGAAGACCATGGCAACAAACGGCAGCGAAAGGAGCACTATCGAAGGGTTCACCATGTGGGTACGGAGGGGCCACATAAAATGGCCGGTGGTCGCACATCCCAATCACCTTCAACGCCCGGCGATATGAAGCTCGAGACTACCCCACACCGACGCAATGGTCATCAATACCAACATCGGAGGGTGGGCGGTTACCGAGATACTAGTAGACACGGGCAGCTCCGCGGACATCCCCGCGCCTCAACCTTCGACAAAATGGGCTGGACGAAGGTTGTTGCGGCCGGTAAAACCCTCTCTTCGGCCGGAGGACGGCAAGTAGGAACCATTGGAAAAATCACCTGCCGGTCTCCTTCGGAAAGGAGCCCATCCACGAATCGAGAAAACATAACCTTCGATGTAGTGGACATTTACTACAACTACAATGCCATCTTCGGTCGGCGGAGTCACTACTTGCGTTCGATGCGGTTTCTTCACCGAGCTATCTACGCATGAAAATGCCCTCGGTGGCGGCATAATCGCCATTTTTCGGAGACGAGCGCCGCAAGAAGCGCGGAAGGCGCCGTGGCGCTAGGGCGGCGTAACGTCCACAACCTTGAGCAGCGGCCCGGAGAGGCAAGTGAATCAACCGAGAGAAGGCGTCGCGGAGCCGGCCCATGACTCTCCGGCAGAGGAAACAAAAAAGGTCGGGCTTTTCGGTTTGACCCCAACGGAGAAGTAACCATATCTGCACTCTGGACCGGACCTCCGAGCGGGCTCCTACGAGTGCCTCCGGGGAACTCCGGCGTATTCGCTGGTCGGCGGAGGATTTGCGGGGGAGTCGGCCGAGACCTCATCGAGCACCACCTCAACATAAGGCCCGACGCCACCCCCCAGTAAAACAGAAGCTCCATGGATGTCGGATGAAAGGAGAATAGCGGCGCGAGGGCGGGAGGTGAATCGCCTTACGGATGCGAGGGTCATTCGCCGGGTCAAGTACCCCACTTGGTTATCCAACGTTGTCATGGCGAAGAAAGCAAGCCTTAGCAAAGACGCTAGCCGAGCCCACCGGTGGAGGATGTGTGTAGACTTCACCAGTCTCAACAAAGCGTGCCCGAAGGATGACTTTCCGCTCCCTCGAATCAGCTCCCTAGTCGATGCGGCTGCGGGGTGCGAGAGGCTATCTCTCTTGGACTGTTTCTCGGGGTACCACCAAATGCGGATGAACCCGGGCGGACGAGGAAAAAGACCGGCTTCATAACCCCCGAACTTACTGCTTGGAAGAATGGCCGAAGGCCTCCTGCCGCCGCTCATCCTTTCAGCGCGTATGACAGCGGAAGTGTTCGAGGAATGATAGTGCCATCTCGGCGTATGTTGATGACTGGTAGTCCAGAGCAAGCTAAAAGAAGACCACATAACAGACCTCCAGAGAACCTTCGTCAAGCTCCGCGAGGCCAGGCTAAAACTTAACCCCGCCAAATGCGTGTTCGGGGTAAGCAAGGGCAAGTTACTGGGCTGCCTTGTGTCGATCAAAGGAATCGAGGCCAACCCTCAAAAATTGCGGCAATCAACTGCGATGGAGCCTCCAAGAAAAACGAAAAAGTCGGTACAAAGGCTAGCGGGGCGCCTCGCTGCCCTAAGCGGGTTCATCTCGGATCAAGGTGAGCAGCGGGCTACCATTCTTCCCGGACGCTCAAAAGCACAGAGTCTGTTTAGCGGGGACCCCACAACAAGAAGCCTTCGAAGACCTCAGCGGTACCTCGCAAATCTCACCACCCTAGCCACTCCGGAACCCGGCGAAGGGCTCCTCCTCTATGTCTCGCGTCGCCTCATGCCGTCGGCACGGTGCTCATCAAGGAAGTGGACGAGGGGCACCAATCACGGCAAGTCCCCGTCTACTATGTCTCGGAACCCTCGAAGGGCCCAAGCTAAATTACACGTAGGTCGAAAAGGTAGGCTACGCGGTGGTCATGGCAGCGAAAAACTCAAGCACTACTTCCAAGCACATGAGATCACCGTACCCTCGAGCTTTCCCTCGACAACATATTCGGAACCCCGAGTCGGTGGGCGGGAATAGCGAAGTGGGCAACCGAGATCGGAGACCACGCAATCAGATTCGTCGGCGGAAACGACCATCAAGTCCTGTGCCCTCGCAGATTTCCTCGCCCGATTGGACCCCGATACATTCAACCAAGCGGCAAACTTGGACCCGATATGGACGGCACATACCGGCGGAGCACAGGGGGGCACGCGGAGCGAGCATCGCAGCCATCATCACTTCACCCTGCGAGTCAAGGCCGAGATATGCCGCCGGGCTAGAGTTCCAGTGCACAAACAACACGAGAATACGGGCGGTGCTCACGGCACTAAACAAGCTCCGGGCCATGTCGGCGAGAAGGGCTATCATCAAAACCGATTCGAGGTGGTCTCGAAGCAAGCTGAGAAAGACAACGAGCCAAGCACCCGTGAGCTGCGAAATACAGCACGGCCAAGGAAGACAGAGGCTTTCTTTCTCGGTCACAACCAAGACTATATCTGGCGGGGACAATGGCGAAGCCGACGAAGCTCGGCGTAGGCCGCGGCCGAGTGGAGCCGCTCCCACGGGGCGTCTTCTTCGAAGTGCTACACAGCCCACGATTCAAGAAAAACGACCCACCTCGGGAAATCGGTCAGCGCCATCCACAGCGAAGATTGGAGAGCCCCGATCATAGCATTCATCAGGGGACATTTCGAACCACAGTCTAAGGAAGAACAAAAGAGGGTTGCGCAGAAGGTCTGAGGCTACCGCCTAGTTGACAACAAGCTATACAAAGCATCCGTAACCGCCCCATGGCTCAAGTGCATATCTACCGGCGAAGGCCGCGCCATCCTAGTGGAGGTACACGAAGGCATCTGCGGCTCGCATAACGGCCCCAGAGCACTAGTGGGGAAGGTGTTCAGGCAAGGCTTCTACTAGCCCACCGCACTCAGCGGCGCCGCGGACACAGTCGGAGCCTTTGCGAAGGGTGCCAGCTAACGGCGCACCACTCCAACGGGCCGGGGCTCCGGCAACCCTCATCTGTCCCCACGGCCCCTTCGGCGATGGGCGTCGACCTCATCGGACCGATGCCACCGGCTCGGGGAACCTCCGCTATGCAGTAGTGGCGGTCGAATACTTCACCAAATGGATCGAAGCCCGCCCCTCGCAAGCATAACCTCTCACTCAGTACAAAAGTTCTTACGGCGGCGATCGTCGCGTAAACCCGGAACCCGCGCGGCATAACGGTCGACAATGGCACCCGGTTCGACAAATAAGGCTTCAAGCGATTACGCCATCAAATAGGCACTAAAATACACTTCGCCTCCGTAAGGCACCCCCAATCTAACGGGCTCGTTGAAAGAGCCAACGGCATAATCTTGCGGGGGAATCAGCGCGAAGGTCCACGCGAAACCAAGAGGAAAATGGGCGGAGGAGCTCACTCCGGTGGTGTGGTCTCATAACACCTCCGAGTCGTGCAACCAAATTCACGCCCTTCAAGCTCTTGTTCGAGAAGAGGCTGTCCTCCCGGAGGAACTAAAGCATGCATCGCCAAGGGTCACCAAAGCCCCCCCGAGAAGAAGAAGCACTCGCGAAGGACCTCCTTGAAGAAACAAGAAACATGGCCGTCCTCAACCTCCGCGCATACCAAGAAGAAACCACAAGATGGAGAAACAAGAAGCTCGGCCTCCGCCGCGATCTCCGTCGGAGACTTTTGTACTAATCGAGGAGCGTAACGCGAAGATGGCCGGCAAATTCGTTGCCAAATGGGCGGCCCCATACCTTGTCACCAAAAGTACAAGACCGGCTCCTTCCACACTGCAAGACCTCGAAGGCCCACGACCTCCCCCACACATGGAACGTCGGCGACCTCCGCAAATACTACCCCTAGCGGTGCAATGTACCAGGCACTCGCGAGTTGTAGGGGCACTACCCGTTTTTACCATTTCACTTTTTTCTTTCTAATGTTAAGATAGTGAACAATTCGGGCTGCACTCTTTTTCCTTGCGAAGGGGCGCAAGGTTTTTAATGAGGCAGTACCAATATCTAAGGTTAGTTACCCCCATATCGGAGAAAGGCGCCGCAGATATAGAATCAAAGGGGCTGGTTGGTGTCATCCAGCCCTCATCGTAGAAAGGTAATGGGATTGCCTACGCTCGGGGCAGCGCAAGGCTACACCCCCGGCTCGGTCAAACCAATAAAAACTCATTTTAATTCATGCCAAGTCGGGCACCACCGCACCTCCGCCCGGGGGCTCGCAATAAGCCGCCAGCGCCCTCAAGTATGAGTCGCGCGGAGCGCCTAAAAAACGGGCACCACTGGCATCTCCGCGGGGGGCTCGCAGTGGCCGCCCAGCCCTCCAGGGTATGGTCGCGCGGAGCGCTAAAACGGGCACCCCCGGCACCTCCGCCGAGGGGGCTCGCAATGGCCGCCCAGCGCCCTCCAGGGTATGAGTCGCGGGGCGCACAAAACGAGGCACCACGGCACCTCCGCGGGGGCTCGCAATGGCGCCCCAGCGCCCTCCCGGTATGAGTCGCGCGGGCGCTAAAAGACGAGCACCACGGCACCTCCGCGGGGGCGCAATGAGTCGCCTGCGCCCTCCCGGTATGAGTCGCGGGGCGCTAAAGACAGGCACCCCGGCACCTCGCCGAGGGGGCTCGCAATGTGTCGCCCAGCGCCCTCCCGTATGTGTCGCGCGGAGGCGCACAAAAAACGGGCACCACTGGCACCTTCGCCGGGGGCTCACGGCGAAGCATCCAACGCCCTCCAAATAACGAAAGCAGCACGGAGGCATAACAAAGAAAGAAACCCGTACCTTCGCGGGCGCCGTCATTACAAGCGCCACCACCTACCAAGGACAAGACCTCCGCCCGTCTGACCTTAAATACCACCACCCCAAGACACCACCCACCAAGGACAAGACCTCCGCCGTACAGCCTTAATTACCACCACCCCACACCACCCACCAAGGATAAGACCTCCGCCAGTACGGCCTTTACTACCACCACCCCAGGATTCCACCTACCAAGGACAAGACCTCCGCCCAGTCAGCCTTAACTCCCACCACCACTCCAAGATAACACCTACCTAGGGCAAGACCTCCACGGGACAAGCCATAACCACACCAAACACTTATGACATACACCTAACATTAAACCCGCGCCCGTAGCAACCCCCGAGCACTATAAAAACCAGACCCCCCGACGAGTTCCGTGTTAGGAAGAGAGTAGCCATCGGCCACACACACCACCATGCCACCCCCTCGAGCCAAGCCCCGCCCTATAGGGCGAGATGCCGGGATACCTCCGAAGGCCACAATCTCCTAGTCCAGGCGAAGGTACCACAATGGAAAATGTAAACCAGCCCAAACCCCCAGGTAGACCGCGAAGCACAATGAAGAGCAACAACGCTACAAAAGCGCCCCGAGGTCTGCGAAACATCCAAATCTCCGCAAACCAACAAAGACCAAATGCGAGACAAACTAGAGCATTTCGGTCCGCCGCAACCACATACGCCCGGTGCCGGGGGCACCTCGCAAAAAGCTCAAGGAACCTTCAAAGATAACGCGGCCAACCCGAGCGCGAGACCCTGCGAAGGAGATACCACAATGGAGAATGTAACATTCTCCCCGTGGGCAACTCCACCAAAGGAATCAAAGTTCCGAAGGGGGGAAGGGCGCAGCCACGAACACTATTGCGTTTCCTAAGCGCAAGTGCCAAAAAGGCAAGAAAACACCGAACCACGGGTTGACTTCCCACAACGACTTCCTCCGAATTGTTACATTCCAGCTACCATCACCACGGGATGTCGGGTGGCATTCTCAGAGCATTCTGAGAACAAGTCCGCAAGCGCACGGAAATACCGTTGTAGCATTTCACCGGAGATATTCAGGGTATCGTTATTTATATTTTCCCAAAGGAAGGCATGGTGTAGGACTCTAGCGGGGGCATGAACAAGACAACATGTCTATGCGGTTGACCAATACTCAATACGGGGGTAAGTCATGACAGTTTAAGATAGTGTGACACACACTTGGGCCAACCTCAAGGATAAAAAGGAAAATAAAGAATAAAGAATATTCCTAAGTGGAGCGGGGCGTTCTAAAGTAGTCGCGTGCAAAGAACCGTTAATAATCATGCAAACATAGATGACTAGAGTTTTAGGCTGAGAGTGAGATGGACGGGGAGACCTCCCTGAGCATCCGCCACGAAGGAAGGCATTTACGAACTCCTACAAAGACACACGAGCGTGGGGGGATTTCAAGGGGACGGACAAGGCTTGTCACGACCAAGCCGCCTACCCCCTCAACCGTGGCATGCACTCATATTCGAAGGATACACGGCATCCGGACACCACGCGTCCGCATACTAGGACACTACTCATGTCCCCATGGCCCCCACCCTACGGATGGACGGAATAGAACACGAGCAAACCCCGAAGGGCACAACGAACCGCCACCTCGGACAACTCTTACTCTACTCAAATACATGGCACGAATGGTTAGGCCCTAAGTTCTATAACGACTAACCACGACATAGGAACTATAGTCTAGTTCTTCTATCATGATTGTGTCGAGAACAACATGTCAAGAATATAACATGTAAATACTCTAGCTCTATTGCACAAGCATATGAGATCAAGACTTGAGGATAAACCATAAATGTACTCATACAAGATATTCCTTCTCCCAAGTACAAGCTCTCCAATGAAGCTTAGCCTTGCTCCAAATACTACTAAAGACTAAAAAGAACTAGAGAAGTGGAGGAGTAGAGAGGAGAGGAGTAGAGAGGAGAGGAGGAGAAGAAGAGTAGAAAGTGAGGAGGCTCCAAATGGTGTGTGTTGAGAGAGGGAGAGAGGGGGCCTATTTATACACTTGGAGGAGGGGCCTAAGTGCTAATTTACACCAAAACCGACACAGTAAACCTTCCTTGTATCGCGAAACCGACCAACGCAGGGCGGGAAACCCCGTTTGGAAAGTGCACGAACCGCCTCCCGAGGCCGGGCGAAACCGCCTCGGGGAGGGTGCGGCCGCACTGGTGGTCTTGCGCACCCCCACAGGCTCGGCTTTGGCCCGGTCTCGGTGGGGTGTCGTCTTTCGCCCCTGAAAAGTTGTGGGCCGGGCCGTGCTCGCCCGCATTTGATGTTTTGGGTCGATTTGCTCTTGGGCTTGGTTTTTGCAATAATGCGCTTTCTCGGAAGGCGTACTTTGGTCGATTTTCCACTTGCTTTTATTATAAATCTGCAAAATAAAATACAAGACACTACAAGTGGAATTTATTAGTGATAAAAAGTATATGAGTATAAAAGGTTTAATTTTACTCCCTTTATGGTAGTAAGTTGACGGAAAAATATATCGTTGGTTACCGTCAACAAACTCCCCAAGCTTACCCTTTGCGCGTCCTCGAGCAAAAGAGATAAGTACTTGGCTGTTGATCGGGGAGTTGCTACTATGCCGATTACGTTTTACAAGTGCCGGGGTTATAATAAGAGTGTCTACTAGAGTTTGAATAAAATGGCACATCTTTTTCCCACCCTTTTATTACCTTTCATCGTAAGCGGGGCTTTCCGGCTTTTCTCAAAGCCTTGAGCGGTTGCCGAGATAGAACGGTTATAACGGAGGTGCTTATCATTCATCCTTTTGATCAACTTTTTATCCGGGTTTTATTTAGATAATATATATTTTTTTATATATATATATTTTTCGAGAAAGCATGGGCTTTATTACTATATCATTTTTTTAGAGAGGTGGGCTCTGCTCGCCCTAGACTTTTGTCTTTTATTTCCTCTCTTTTCTTTTTCTCTCTCTTTTCTTTTTTTTTTAGAGATGTGGGCTCTACTCGCCCTCGGACACTTGTCCATTTTTCATCTCATTTCATTTTTTTAGCATAGCCCATATCATTTCTCTTTTCTTTTCAAAGTAGATTCCCGGATGTCACGTTTCTCTTTTGGACGAAGTCATAGCAAATCCATTTGTACCATATCATACTTGGCAACAACTTAGACTGGATAGAGCCTATGCAACCCACATGAATTAGGTTTTTCGGGATGAGTTTTTAGAATTAGCCACTAAACCCAAACTTTAGAGAAATTCAAATTATAAACTAGGCACGAGGCAAAGCATAAGGCAGAGCAACTATTCATCATTTCAACAAGGGACTAAGACTAAACATTTTTATAACTCATATATAGGAATGAAGTTTGTCTTTTTTAGCGTAACTCAACATTTCATAAGATAGAGAATATGATCAAAATGTGAGATACAAGTTACCTTTCTTGGAGTCCTCCCCAAGCTAGCCTTTTGCTTACCTTTTATGGTTACGCTTAGCTTGAGCACGCAATGATCTGAGTTGTGCGATGGCGTGGTTAGAGGCTCCCAAGTTTGTCTTTTGATGTCATCAAAATAACAGGGACAAAATCTTGGGGTTGAAAGGTTTATCTCCTCTCTTCTTCTTCTCTTCTCTACCCTCTCTTTTTTTTTTTATTATTATTATTATATATATATATATATATATATATATATATATATATATATATATATATATATATATATTTCTTTAAACCTGTTGTCATCTTTCAAGACTTACCCTTATGGATTTTGATAAATTCCTGCAGGGGTTAGTCCATATGATCGACCAAAATCTACACCAAACAATTTTAGGTTCAATAACTGAGACTCAACTCCATGTCTAATCGATCAAGGTAGACTTTTTGACCTAAGCACCATGCTCAATTCAAAACGCCTATGGAAGTATGATCATACGTATAACCAAAACTTCCAAACCAAGACATGCCAAGATAGAAAGAGGAAGCATGCATTGATAAACAAGATTCATCCAACAGAGGTAAACAATTTTATTCTCATTTTTTTATTTATTTTTATTGTAAGCATCATGGAGTTATTCTTTGGGAGATTATTATTATAAAATAAAAAGATAACTACCGATTTACCTTCCGGCAAGGACTCACCTTTTAAAGTCCGACGAAGCGGGACTCTTCTCCATTCATTTAGTGCTTGACGAAGTGTTACCCGTATCCGGAGAAGTGGATGCGGATGTCATCCTTTCATGCGCCATGCCTTAACACTTTGTGGCTTTACCTTCTTGGGGCCTGCTTGTTTTAGCATTCTTATGCTTGTTGAACCCATTGAATGGGCATCTCATTGTTTGGCCCCCTCGCATATGGAAGCTAGCATGCCCTGATCCCACGTGCAAAACTGCATTTGTAGTGTTAAGAAATGGTCTCCCAAGGATTGGGGCAGCTCTCTCGTTGTGACCCATGTCTAGGATGACAAAATCCGTCGGGATGTATGCTTCTCGGATTTTTACTATAACGTCCTGAGCTACTCCCTCCGGTTTCCTTAGTGATAGGTCCGCCATCTGCAGTTCAAAATGTACAGGGGACAAAGGTCCACCTAATATTTCATCATATGTTACCTTGGACATGATGTTTATGCTTGATCCAAGGTCGCGAGAAGGCATCCTTGAAGACATGCGGGCCAACCGAGCATGTGATTGTCGGGGCGCCGGGGTCCTCCTTCTTGATAATAAGTGGTGGCTCGGTAGGAGACTTGCCGTCTTCCCCACATAGAGGCTTACCGGACCTCGTTGAGACCATTTTAACAGATTCAAGAGAAATTTTGGGTTGCCCCAAAACTTTTCCCGAACCGACAACAGCAAATCAATCGAGAAAACGAGCTAATTGGGTTTCTATCATTTTATTAAAGCTCGGTTGTCTTTCATAAGAAGAAGTTAAACTTTTAATTTTGAAAATCATGTTTTCAATTATTTTATCATTAAGCATCAACTTCTTTGAAAGTTCTTCAATTATTTTTGCTTGGTCTAAGACCAAGTCTTCCAAGGAGAGAGGATTCGAATTGTACCTTGAGTTTGAATTAGCTCCTTGGTTTTGTGGGCGCGACCGTTTATTCCACCCATTATGGTCTCCTTGTTGACGGAACCCGTTGTTGATGTGAGTAATGTCTTCACGGGTTTCGGGACGATCGTTCCCCTGAATGGCCAACATTGCCACGCACTTCACATGTTACGTGTGAGTCTATGGGCTTGACGATTCGTAAGTTTTTCTTCTTCTTCGGTGGCACACTTGTCAAGTTCTTTCAATAGGAGATCCATTGTAGCGAGCACGTCCGTCTCCTCCACGGTGCCCATGCTATCTTCTTGTTTGCCAAGACTTTCCTCCCCCAAGCTTGATTGGACACTATTTTCTCCATAAGAGCTGTTTGCTCTATTGATGGTGAGGAAGAGGAAGGCACCTCCAGGCCGGTGGCATCAATGTGCTCTTTTGACATGGGTGTTAACCCATTGTAGAAGTTCTGTATCACGAGCCACTTTTCCATCCCATGGTGCGGGCATGCTTGGATGTACTCTTGTAGCCTTTCCCATGCCGCGGTATGGGTTCCATGGAATTCTGCTGAAAGTTGGCAATTCTTCCCCTTAGAGTGTGAGTTTTACTCATGGGGAAGAGTTTAGTGAGGAACGCCGTGGAACACTTGTCCCACGTGTTGGCGGCTTCCGTCTCTTTATAGAACCATCGTTTTGCCTTCCCGTGATGGAGAAGGGAAACAAACGGATTCTAATGGCTTTCGGTGTGTGACACCTTGGATGACAATGGTGTCACCGAGCTCAAGGAAGTGTTGCGGATGTGCACTTGCGTCCTCACTTGGCAAACCATAAAATTGGTTTGCCTGCACCATATCTTGATTAGGCACGGCCGAGCTTCGAAGTTCTCGGTTCCCATGTTGACCAGGGGCCCAACGGGCACGTTGTAAAAGAGGGATGGAGTGGTCACGGATCGACTTGGCCATGAGTGGAATACGAGATGATGCAAGGGTGATTGGTTTGTTTGTCGGCGGAGTAGCGGGAGAAGATTTGATATGAGTTGGGTTCTTCCTTAGGAGTGCCTCCTGATCTGCGATGTAGTTGTTCAACGGGGACAAACCAATCGAACACTATCCCCGTCTTCATCCACAACAGGAGAAAACATGAAAGATTAGCCCATGAGTAATGGCTACTTACACATACACATCATTATGAACATGTCTTTCTAGAATCTTTATAACCAATGCCTTCCCGAAGCAGCGGCGCCGAGAAATGCTTGTTGCGTTTCCTAAGCGCAAGTGCCAAAAAGGCAAGAGCACTTTAGGAACCATAGGTTGACTTCCCAGCGACTTTGCCGGAATTGTTACATTCCGGCTACCATCGCCACGGGATGTCGGGTGGCATTCAGTAGCATTTGAGAACAAGTCCGCAAAGCGCCGCGGAAATACCGTTGTAGCATTTCACCCGGAGATATTCAGGGTATCGTTATTTATATTTTCCCAAAGGACGGCATGGTGTAGGACTCTAGCGGGGGGCATGAACAAGACAACATGTCTATGCAGTTGACCAATACTCAATACAGGGTAAGTCATGACAGTTTAAGATAGTGTGACACACACTTGGGCCAACCTCAAGGATAAAAAGGAAAATAAAGAATAAAGAATATTCCTAAGTGGAGCAGGCGTTCTAAAGTAGCTGTGCAAAGAACCGTTAATAATCATGCAAACATAGATGACTAGAGTTTTAGGTTTGAGAGTGAGATGGACAGGGGAGACCTCCCGGAGCATCCGCCTCAAGGAAGGCATTTACTGAACTCCTACAAAGACACAAGAACGTGGGGGGATTTCAAGGGGACGGACAAGGCTTGTCACGACCAAGCCGCCTACCCCCTCAACCGTGGCATGCACTCATATTCGAAGGATACCGGCATCCGGACACCACGTCCGATACTAGGACACTACTCATGTCCCCCATGGCCCCCACCCTACGGATGGACGGAATAGAACACGAGCAAACCCGAAGGGCACAAACGAATCGCCACCTCGGCACAACTCTTACTCTACTCAAATACATGGCACGAATGGTTAGGCCCTAAGTTCTATACGACTAACCAACTACATAGGAACTATAGTCTAGTTCTTCTATCATGATTGTGTCGAGAACAACATGTCAAGAATATAACATGTAAATACTCTAGCTCTATTGCACAAGCATATGAGATCAAGACTTGAGGATAAACCATAAATGTACTCATACCGAATATTCCTTCTCCCAAGTACAAGCTCTCCAATGAAGCTTAGCCTTGCTCCAAATACTACTAAAGACTAAAAAGAACTAGAGAAGTGGAGGAGTAGAGAGGAGAGGAGTAGAGAGGAGAGGAGAAGAAGAGTAGAAAGTGAGGAGGCTCCAAATGGTGTGTGTTGAGAGAGGGAGAGAGGGGGCCTATTTATACACTTGGAGGAGGGGCCTAAGTGCTAATTTACACCAAAACCGACACTGTAAACCTTCCTTGTATGCGCAAACCGACCAACGCAGGGCGGAAAACCCCGTTTGGAAAGTGCACGAACCGCCTCCCCGAGGCTGGGCGAAAACCGCCTCACGGAGGGTGCGGCCGCACCGTGTGAAGGCCGCACCCCCCCCTCGGCTCGGCCTGGCCCGGGTCTCGGTGGGGTGTCGTCTTTTTTAAGCCCTAAAAAGTTGTGGGCGGGCTGTGCTCGGCCCGGGATTTGATGTTTTGGGTCGATTTGCTCTTGGGCTTGGGTTTTTGCAATAATGCGCTTTCTCGAAAGGCGTACTTTGGTCGATTTTCCACTTGCTTTTATTATAAATCTGCAAAATAAAATACAAGACACTACAAGTGGAATTTATTAGTGATAAAAGTATATGAGTATAAAAGGTTTAATTTTACTCCCTTTATGGTAGTAAGTTGACGGAAAAAAATATGTCGTTGGTTACCGTCAACAAACACGAACGAGAAAAGGTGGCGCAACTACGACAACCCGCACGACCGCCATTCAACGAGGACAGGCCTGCACCAACAGCACACTCCGCCCACCGGAGCCACCTCCATAAAAAGTTCCAATTCGCGCCGGGGACCTCGATGACCCAAGTCTCCTGGATGACGGAACGCGGGTTCGAAAACATTCAAGGGCGCACCTCCGCAAACAACTCCGAAGCTTCAACAGGGAACCACGGGGCCCAAGGAGGACCCTCCGCGCCAAAAAAGAACTTTGTAACAAAAAACAAGCAATAAAAGTAATGAGTACCATTGGTCAAGTCACCTTTCGCAACGCCAGCGAAGTCTCGCACTAAGAGAAATAGGGGACGCCGCTATTTCACGCGCTGCTACCTTCGCAACGCCGAAGTCTCGCACTAAGAGAAATAGGGGACGCCGCTGCTTTCACGCGGCTACCTTCGCAACGCCGCGAGTCTCGCACTAAGAGAAATAGGGGACGCCAACATTTTTGCTGCACGCGGCTACCTTCGCAGCTGAGTCTCGCACTAAGAGAAATAGGGGGACGCCGCTGTTCCACGCGGCTACCTTCGCCATAGCCACGAACCTCGCACTAAGAGAAATAGGGGCGCCGCTGTTTCACGCGGCTACCTTCAAACGCGCGAGCCTGTACTAAGGAAAATAGGGGGCGCCCACTTGTTCCACGCGGCTACCTTCGCAATCGCGCCGAGCCTCTGTACTATAGGGATGCCGCGTTCCACGCGGCTACCTTTCTGCAGCGCGAGCCTCGCACTAAGGAAAATATAGGGGCGCCCACTGTTCCACGCGACTACCTTACTTGCTACGAGTCTCACGAATACATCACACCTATTAAAACGACCCTTCCGTAAATATATTACAACGGCAAAGTTAACACCACAACGGCGAAGTTACATAGCCCTCCGCGGGCAAGGAAGTTCTTGAACCTCCGCACACACCTCCTCGGCTCTACGAAGTTACAACGCCATGCAAAACAGCCCTAACTAACACCTTCGCAACACGTTCCACAAAGGCTTCCACATCAACCACCTCCACCTCCAAATGCTCGTCGGCAGAAAGGTGGCCTCTCGGTATTGAAGGCTCCGACAGAACAAGCGGGAGGTCACTGCTCAACACCCGATGCCGGTAGACCCTCCGCATGTCGCTCCACCGAAGCCAACCTCCTCCCCTCTTTGGAACAACAACTCGGCCTCCGCGGTCGACCCGGCAAGCGGCGTGGCCAAGCGCAATGGCCCGCGGCCTCGGCCTCCTCGATGTCATCTTCCACCACAGCCGCACTAGGGCTAGCTCCGAAGAGGACCCGCTCCACTTGGCGGCTCGTCAAATCATGAGACCACCAGAAGGCCTCCGAAGCCTGATTGGCTATATCATACTTCCGAACCCTGCCCCACCAAAACCGCTCGAAGGGGAACCTAGGAAATCGCTGCATAGCATGAACCCAAGTCTCCCCCGAGATAAACACATCCTGACGATTCATCAACAGCGGGACCACGTTGAGAACCCTCCGCCGAGCCCCGTACCGCGCGGCCAACATAGTCAACCAAAGAGCAATGTCGGCCCCCCTCCTCCAACAATAACCAACCGCAAAAGAGAAAAAAAAAACACAGCCAAAATAAACCATTAAGAGCGAGAAATAGCGAAGGTACCAAAACCACTAATTCATCATTCAAGTTTAAAGGGCCCGAGGGCCCACAGGTTTGACAAAGTACGGGCAACATATCAAAAAGGGTGAAACCCGGAAAGCCTAAGAAGCCCTAGACCACCTCTCGTCGGAGGCCGCAGCGGGCGCCGCCACGAAGGAGTCGTCGGAGGCATGGTCGGGGCTGGCATGGTCTCGAAAGGCACGGCGGAGGCAGAGGCGTCGATCGGCGAGGGGCGGGGAGTCGGGGAAGCGACGCCGGCGGAGGCGGATGCCGCGGAGGCTGGGGCGGCGGTCTCCCCCCTCAGCCGCGGCGGAGGTACCGGAGTCGCCCGAGGCGGCCCCCGCACCTCAACCCGCCCGGCGTCGTAGACCTCTTCGGGCGACCCTAGGAGCCCCCCGCCGGGAGCAGCGGCGAAGCGGCGACCTTTAACACCAAACCCGGCACGTAAGACACTGAGGAAGCAAAACAAACGAAGAGCAAAAGAAACAAACAAACAACAAGTAGGCAAGAAAGTAACCAACATTCCCCGGCGAGATCGGCCTTCGCAAAGTCAAGGGCCAGCTCCCGCCCACCCTCGTACCCGAAGCGCTTGATGAAGGCGGTCGTGAGCGCTTCACGTCCCGCTCCTCCGCCGAAGCCCCGACCGTCGGGGCTAGGGAAGTGGCGGCCCGGATCCTTGACAGCGGCTCCCGATCGCGCGCACTCCGGATGGCGGAGGGCCCCTGCGGCGGCGAGGCGATGCGGCTCCGAAGTCCGCGGCGCGCAGCCACCACCTTCGGCAACTCCCCACCTCCCGCATCCGGGCGCCCACAGCGGGTCGGGGTTCGGCAGGCCCACGAGCGAAGGGCGGCCCGACTTCGCCCAAGAAAGTCGAGGGCCCCCCTTGAAGGCCTCCGCCTCAGCGTAACACGACAGCTCCGGCTCGTTGAGCTTCGTCGCGAGGTCGCCACCTCCCGCATCCCTTCACGGGCCTCCCGCGCCTCCGCTTTGTGGCGCTCATTCTCCGCCGGAGAACCCCGCTCCCTCCTTGAGGTCGGTCACCTCCCTCGGGGCGCTCCGCCTCGTCGGGCGCCGCCTTAAACTTCGGGCCTCCCGCCCCGGCTCTCCTTGAGCTCGCTAGAGGCCTTTCTCATGGCGTCGCGTGATCGACGGAGTCAACCCTCCGGATGGCCGCCCCTCGTCGGCACCGGCGCTCCGCCGTCTTCACCTTGATATCCTCATGGATGTCGGGGAGGGAGCGGTTCGCCACTGCATCTCCGCCTCGGCCGGCGCCACAGCGGTCAAAAGGCGCGGCCAATAAGCCTCCCCTCGACCTCGAGGCTCGCGAAGGGGGTGTCGCGGAGGTCAGCGCCCGTGTGCAGCTCCATGTCGACGTCGTCGATGCTTGATCGTCTCCGCTACATAAGGCGTGGAGGGACCTCCGCTCCCCCCCGGGCGCCTTTCCACTACGGGAGGGAGGCTTGGAGGGTCGTCCAAAAATTTCACCCCCCCCACACATGGCATCGCCGATAAGGCCCCGGGGCACCCGCGTGCTCATGTGGCGGGCCACGGCGGATCCACTCTGCGCCGCACCACCTTTGCCGCCCGTCATCTTAGTCGGCCACCTCCTCCTCTTCTTGGGAGGGCCCGCCATCGCGGCCCCTCTCTCCTCCTCAAGCTCCTCGTAGTCGAGCCATCGTCGGAGGCCTCCTCCGCGTCGCCTCCTCGGCCACCTCCCGCGTCTTCCGCCTCGTCCTCATCATCGGAGATGAGAAAGCGGCCGAGAGTCAGCCACTCGAGACCCTCCGGCCCCTCGAAGAACCCGCCCCCCTCCGGCGGCGAGTGGGGCGGAGGACAAAAAGCCCCCCACTTCGCCGGGAGGCTCGGGACAAGCATGCGGCCGATGCGCATAGTGGCCTTGCGGACCCCCGCTTCTTCTTCCCGCGTCCATGGCATCGGCGTCGACCTCGGTCGGCCAATCCTCGTGCTCGACCCCAAGCAGGTCGAAGACCCGGTTCACCGGCGGTCGGCGGCGGCGCGGATCCGCCACGGATCTCAAGACTCCAACTTTCCGATGAAAAGTCGGGCGGGCGGTGGCCTCCGCCATCACCGGCCGGCGAACTCCCCCTTGTCGCCCTTCGCCGCCTCAAAGCGGCTCGGGCCAAACCTTCTCGAGGTCAATCCTCACGCCTTGACCCCTTGGGGGCGTACTCCGCCCGAGTGCGCAGCCTCAGCGGGAGGCACCCCCGACCCACGGCACACACACGTGCCGAGCGAACTCCTCCACCAAGTCCCGCCGGGCGTGGCGGGACATGGTGCGGAGGGCGTCGGCTCCCTGTCGCCTCCGCCATCTTCACGGTTTCACCTTCGCGATGGAGGGGACTCCGGGTCACCGTAGAGCCCCTCCGCCCCTCCAAGCGGTAGTAGAACTAGTGGTCCAGCCCGGCCAGCGCCCCACTCGCTCTTTGCGCGGCCCAAGGGAGCCTCCACCCGGCTGCGAGGATGAAGCTGCACACGCCGTATTGGGCGCGGAAGACCTCCTCCTCAAATCGTCTTGGCGGTGCGCGGTGGTAATGCACGGTGTGGGCTCCGATGAAGCCATCCACCGTCGGCTCGGCCGACGGAGCGCGGCGCATCACGCGCACGTCATAAGACGGGGAAGCATGACGCCCGTGGCTGGTGGACGGAGGTTAAACCTCCGCAACACCCCGGCCAAATTCACACGCGGGGGAGCGAAGCCCCGCGTGGAAGAACTCCTCGAAAACGATGACCTCGCCGGGCCGAGGGCGTGGCACCGTCTCGCCCCTCCAAGCACGGGCGCTTCTTGTGGAAGAACTTCGTGCTCCTTCGGGAACTTCTTCAAGGATGCATCTGGTGCTCTTGCTCCGAGGGAACTCGAAAGCACTCGATGGCAGATCTTGGGCCTCATGGTCTCCATGGTACGAGCCATCCAAGGACCCTCCGCAGATCAAGCAAGAAAAAAGCAACCTCCGCTAAAACAGCCACGCGGACCTAGGGCGCCGCAGCGGAGAGAGGGAGCGTGGAAGCGGCAGGCGAAAGCGAGGCGTGGCGAGAGGAGAGCACAAACCCTAACCCCCACCAACCGTACATATTTATAGGCCGGAGCGGGGGGGGCGGCGCCGGGGCGACGGCCGCGAACCCCCGAAGATTGCGGCCCGGATCCCAAAACAACGCAGGCCCTCCGATCCGCCCCCACGCGGGCAAGCGAAACGGCATCCGTTACCACCTAAACAAACACGGCCCACCCCGATCCGCGTCACCCTCAAACCAACCAACGGGGGTCCGTCCAAGTGCTACCAAACCCTAGCACGCGGGGAGGAGCAAGAGGGCCGAGCCCACCTCCGGCGTGGCCCACGACGGCCCAGGGGGCGCGGCCGGCAGGGCCCATGGGGTGGCAAACACGCCACCATGCACGGGACCCTCCCGGAAGGACGTTTTTCACTGCTCCGGCCCCCCGGAGGGACCGGACCTTCAAGGGGCTGCTGTTGGGGAGGGCGACCCTCGCCGGCCTCGCAGCCCAGCGGCCTCACTACGGGGGCCAGAATTAATCTCCGATTAACAAGTTGCGAAGTCTTGCGGGGATCGGCAAGCGGAGGACCCTCCGCGGAAGACACGAACGGGCGGCTTCACCCCTCCGTCAAGGGTGGCCCCGAAGTCGGCAATCGGCCGGGGAGCAAAGGCGGCTCCTTATGCGACGGGGGGCGCCGGCGAAGGGACTCCCCAAGCGGCCGGAGCCCAAGCAGCGGGGAAGGCCGGAGGGGCCCCTCCCGAACCGTCCCCTCCGCGAGGTGCACGGAACCGGCGGGCGGCATGAGGAAACCCCGCCCCCAGGCGGGGAAAAGCCATACGTGTATTTCCCGTACTGACCTTGTATGAATAGTTACTAGCTTTCCCTTGTGAGGGCCCAGTTGTAAGCGTGTGTTCCCCTACCTACCATGTATCAAATTGTAAATCAGCCCCTCTGACCCCTTGTATTCCTATAAATACCCGGGTACGGGCATGAGGAAAGGGATCGGTTATTGGCCAGTTTAACGGCCATTTACTCATTTTTTCCACCAGTTCTTGTTCCGCCCCACGCGAAGCATCCGTCCTCGCTCGGAGGCCCGGACGCCTTCCGATCGTCCCGACCCTCGGCAACGCCAGCGAAGGTCGAGCCGCTCGGAGGCCGCCTCGCACCTCACTTGTCATATCGTCTCACCACCGTGGGAAGCCCTCGCCCCCTTCCCGCCCCCTCCGGGAGCGAAGGCTAAGGGGCGGGGAGCGTCCCCACAGTCCCTTTGCTAGAACAACATTAATTATGCAAATGTTTCGATGATCTACCATGTTTGCAAAATGTTTGTAGCGGTGGATGTACATTTTGTGAGTAATCAAATTAGGAAAGAAACATTTCAAAGGAATGATTCAGAATAGCATACTTAATTTTGCATAAAAGGTTTTTAAGCTAGCTTTGACTTTCATGTAGAAACAAATATCAAATGTAGGGGCACGGAAATTAAATTCCTATAGTTAGTTGAGCGCCTAAGCCAAACGAAGGCTTTTAACAACATTAATTATTTACCAAAAACTAGTTTTACTCTTAAAAATTCTAGAACAATTGATTATAAAAAGATAAATTGGACAATTAATATGAGGTAATATGATACTCCAAAAACTTTATTTTGTAAATGCTTTGACACTTGGGTGCACTCATCAACCATCCTAGGAAGATGCTGATGTGTTAATCTTCACTTATGCATGACTTACAATGGATTCAGCAATGGGCGCGGCTAGAGCGTACATGCACATGACTTTGGAATTTGCACATGCACACCTCCTAGCACAAAAGTTTTGAGTCACAAACATACACACGCATGCACACGCGCATACGTACCCACACCCCCCACACACACGTGCCACCGCCGGCGCCGCCACCACCACCAACAACAATAAAAACAACTCTTCTTCCCCAAATCTTGTGGCCTCGCCCTCTGCGTCGAGTTAAGATTTCACGAGAGCTCCGCCACCCACGGCCATGGCCCGCAGAGCTTCGACCAAATCCAAGCTCGACTGTAGCGCCACCTTCGCCATTGCCACCGTGTCTAGAGCTCCCCTGCACAATTCGACCCGCTGCCACCGCTGTCGTTGAGCACAAGCGCAGCTCTAGACGGCGCAGCTTTGGATGGGCAATTATGGCCAAGATTTGATCGCTACGGGGTGTCGGGTGTTCGATTCGTGAATTCTGAACTTCGGTGGCCTAAAGTTTGGAACTTTGCGATCGTAGAAGCAAGACAAGGGAAGGAGCTTCGCTGTTCTGTGGTGCCGGCGGCGCTCAATTCTCGTTCAAGGCTGCTGTGGGCTCCGGCGCACCGGTGTTTGCGCTGCTTCGGCTCGAGAATGGACTACAAGGCCATGTGCATCGGGATGCGGATCTGTCCTTGTTGTCACGGCTGGCGACTAAGAGGCCTACTGAGATAGGGCCAGCGAGGAGAGCCGGCGCCCTAGGTCATGGGCTTTACTCAAACAGCGTAAGGGCGGCCCTTTGCCATGGTGCCCCTATGCTTGGCCTTCATCCCCAATCGCCTCCCGAGCCTTCCCGCCGCGACCGCTTGTGGTACTCATACTTGCAATAGCCTCTTATTGATTATTGGATACTTGATCAATACCAATCAATTATCAATCATCGAGTCAAGGTTTCATTAGATCTCCGCCACCACGGCCGTATGCCATGGAGCTTCGACCAAATCCTAGCTTGCCTGTAGCGCAACCTTCTCCATCGCCACCGTGGCTAGAGCTCCCTGCACAACCCAGCATGGGCACCGCTACTGCTGCTAGCCCCTGTTAACTGCCGCTACCCATCCCGACTATCTTGCCAAACTTGATCCCCCGGATGCCTCCTTCTATATCAGCTAAAGTTGGGAGAGATAAGGGGAGAGCTTGCGAGAACCCTAGAAAGCAAATATAGCAGGAAGCAAGGAGAGATGACAGGGGAGGGGAGGAGGACTACCTAGTGTGGATCTGCCGTTGTCAATGCGAATCGGCTGAATACGCTGCCACTGATGTTGAATCTGTTGGATCCACCGCCTCCACCGCATAGCGGGGATCTTCCATGGCCGCGTGGTGAGGCAGGGCAGTGAGGGAGTAGGGTGGAGGTCGTCGGGTAAGGAGAGGTGCTCGTCGGTGAGGTTGTCGCCCGGAGAGATAAATAGATAGATTAAAATGAGAGAGAGTGTGTGGGAAGTATCCGGTCAGGTGGGACGTACAGTCGGGCTGGGTGTGCTTGGGGCGGAAGACCCATATCAAGCGTGTTTGCATTTTAGTATCTCCATGCAGAAAATGGTAAGGTTGATATGTACTTATTTACACCTCACGCAAATGTGATAATGCAACAATATCAAACAAGTTTATTCTATTGAACCATAGGAGCATTACCATTTTTTATGGGGCATCACCTTCCCTTCTGACGGCCCATTACTTTTTTCGAAGAAGAGTTGAGCCTTTGGCGTCTTGTAGGAGCACAAAATATCTAGTATCTTTTTTGTCATGAAGAGGATCAATGTAAGGTACCTAGTGTGGTTGGTCAATTCTTATGTGTTTCTAGGCCGATCCTTCTTTTGTTTCATCTTACAAGCATTTCTTATCTTCTAATATGAGGTGGGTGGACTGTACACAATGAGAATAATGTGTATGACTGATGGCCAATCAGCCTGCAGCACTTCCCTTTCAGACAACAATTCAAGCACAATTCTTAGCACCATTTACAGCTAATACAAAGCAATAAAACTCCCTGAAAACAGTTCTCGGTACGACGTTCCATGTAGGTTATACTATCCTGTTACACTTCAGAAACATCTAACATTGGTATGACACATCTGAGACTATATATATAGCATGTCAGTGTGTGCCTACAAGATCACTCCAGTTCTTAGAGCAACTCCATCAGTTTTGCATTTTTGGTTTTGGCAATTGCCCTCGTTTGCCAACTCCCAAATCCAAATGGAAAGTAAAAAAAGGTCCTCTCCAACTGTTCGGCAATTTTGGCTTGGCAAATGAAAGAAGTGGGTCTATCTTTGGATCAGTAGTTGGGGTCATCACGCATGTGTTCCTAATCGCACGTGAAGGAGCCGCTGCCACCGCTGACGTTGAGCACGGTGCAGCTCTGGGCCAGGCGATTCGACGCCGGGGCGTGGAATCCGAGTGCGTCATAATTCGATCATTGCGGGGTGTCGGTGCTTTCGATTACGTGAATTCTAAGCAGGTCGGTGGCCCAAAGTTTGGAACTTTGCGATCGCAAAAAGCAAGACAAGGGAAGGAGCTCACTGTCCCCGCGCCCGGCGGCGCCACTTCTCATTCATGGCTGCTGTGTGGGCTTGGCGGCGCCAGCGTTCGCACCGCTTCGGCTTGAGAATGGATGACAAGGCTGTGTGCGTCGGGATGCGCATCTGTCCTTGCTGTCGCCGCCCGGCGACTAAGAGGCCTATAGACAGGGCCAGCGAGGAGAGCGGCGCCCTAGGTACTTATACTTGCAGTAGCCTCTTATTGGTTATTGGATAATTGATCAATACCAATCAATTATGAATCGATTTTCATGCAAAGCAAGAGAGTATCGAGACCAAGCCATATCAATACTCTCTTATTGATTATTAAATATTCTTGCTTCTTCATTTGAGATATGATGTGATTTTAATATGAACACTTATAATGAGATCTATCCATAAGCTCATCAATTCATTAGTCATTAATTGTTGCCATTCACCACCAAAACCAACTAGGGCCTCGATGCACTTTCATTATAGAAATTTGTTGATAGTATATCTACACAGGAATTTGTATATTTATTTCATTTGTTATTTACATCCTAATTGTATTTGCCAATATATCTAACTGTAATAGTCTGCTCTTAGGTACAACATTTATGTCCATCACACTGTCTTTGTGAGCAACCAACAGAATGGAAGACCGAGAAGCTCACTCTGATGCACCTTGAAGATGTAGTAATCATTGATACAGATGGGACCAGCCATGAAATTGCTATTTTTAAACGTTTATTCGATTGGTTGGTAAAGCTAAAAAGACTGATATTAAAGTATCGAATATACAATGCAGCATTTGTGTACTCGGCACACACTATTTGCACCATCAAATGTGCTTCAAGATTCATGCTACACCACTTCTCCCTCAAAGTGTTCAACACACTCCCTCTATGTGTTCAATACTCTCTCTCCTAGTGCACACATCTCAATGCAAATTGGACCGGTGTAGATAGCGTGTGTTGAGCACATACACACCACAAAAACTGCTTTATTAAAGTATCATTCAAACATTGAAAGCAAGGTCAATGAAGTGCATAAAAAATTGCAAAGCTTTGCTAGGCCAAAAACATGCATGACTTTGGAAGAATTGCCCGAGTAATTAAGCTATGTGTGCTGGACCAAATGTCCTAGACAGGAAACTGTTATTCAAACCTTTTGTCGCCTTTAATGTTTGTCAGATCATGGAATTAACTACTATTGAATAATTCTTGTGGTTACCAATAGCTAGTTGCTAGTTGGTTAGGTGGTTGGTTGTGTTAGCAAGCAGTGTGCCCATTGATCTAATGTATGTGTATTCGCATGAGAGCGCGTCCAGTGCACTGCGATTCTAACGCTTGGGATGTCAAGTGTTGAGGACTTGTGGTCCATGTAACTCAGCTCATCAAGAATGAGTCTTTCGGTTGTAATGGTTGATATTTATTTTAAATATCGAGTCATGAAAAATCTACCAGGTTTTTGTAGCACAAACAATTGACTGCCCATGTGTTCATTCCATTGTGATCATGTGTGTGATTTTGAGCTTGTTAGTGGCTGTGATTTTGTCCGCGGCATCCGCCTAAATGAATTTTTCTATCGGTATCACCGAATACATAGGAAATAAAAACCGACAGAGAAATTCATTTATTGTGTCGGTTTAAGTGTTTCCCTGACAGAAAAATTCTTAATTTACTTGTTTTGAGTTTCTAGTAGTGGAAGCTAAAGATCCCTTACGAGATTTTTTTTTGAAGGCACATGAAAACCTTGAAAAATTTCACAACAATCTCCTTGTACATGAAACTAATAAATTTAGTGTGGGTATTACTTAGGATTACATTATAGTTCATCAAGTGCACCTAGTTTATGTAACACTTACTAGAAAACAAGTAAATGTCTATGCAAGAGTGATGTGTTTTTTTTTTAAATACATCACTTACTATTGTTGAGAATAATATTTCAAAAAAATATTTTGGACAGTCACGACCAATATTAGGCAATGTTTGGCATAGAAATTCTTATATTTGAGGATTAAGTTCGAGAATGAAAGCGTTATATTGTGGAACAGTGAGAGTATGAAGAAAGAATATGTTAGGTTTTATACTGCTTCCTAAGAAAGATATGTCAATTCCTTTACAGGGGAAAGCCATTCCTCGAGCTAACTTGGCCTTTCCCAACTAATGTTCATCTTCCAATGTTTTTCCCTATAGGGAAAGACCAAGTTAGTTTCGAACAATGGCTTTCCTTATAAAGGAATTGACATATCTTTCTTAGGAAGCAATATAACAGCCAACATATTCTTTCTTCGTACTCTCACTGTTCCACAATATAACAACTTCATTCTAAAAGTTAATCCTCTAATATAAGAATTTCTATGTCAAACATTGCCTAATATTGGTTGTACTGTCCAAAACATTTTGTGAAATATTATTCTCAACAATAGTAAGTGATGTATTTACTAAAAAAACACATCACTCATGCATAGACATTTACTTGTTTTCTAGTAACTGTTACATAAACTGGGTGCACTTGATGAACTATAATGTAATAATCCTATGTAATACCCACACTGAATTTATTGGTTTCATGTACAAGGAAATTGTTGTGAAATTTTCAAGGTATTCATGTGTTTTTTTTAAAAAAAATCTCATAAGGGATCTTCAGCTTCCACTACTAGAAACTCAAAATAGGTAAATTAAGAATTTTTCGTCAGAAAACACTTAAACTGACACAATTAATCAATTTCTCTGTCGGTTTTTATTTCCTATGTATTCGGTGATACCGATAGAAAAATCATTTAGGCGGCTGCCGCGGACAAATCACATCAGCTAACCTAGGCTTGGGCTGCGCTGGCCTTTCAATAGGCCCAAAAGCAGACATCTTGTCTTGAGCATACATATATAAACGGAGCCCCAAACCCTAACTTGCACGCCTCTCTTCTCCCTCTCTTCTCTCATCCGCCTCTCTCTCTCTCTCTCTCTCTCTCTCTCTCTCTCTCTCTCTCTCTCTCTCTCTCTCGTGCACAAGGCTCAACGCGGCGTCGTGCGCCCCTGTCAGGGCAGCAAGGCGGTGGCCTGGCACCAACATAGTGGTGTGCACCCGGCGGCGACGCGCGGCACCGACCTGACGGCATACACCTCGGGCGGTGGCACGCATCCCTAGCGGCGCAATAGCATGCACCTCAGGCGGCGGCACGCACATCGGGAGGCCATGTGGCCCCAACGTGACGGTGCACACTCCCCCGAGTGGCGACGACCTGCACCAAGGCGGCTGCTCGGACCTCAGCTGCAGCCCCACCGATAGGTACCCCTTGCTCCCAAATCCAATCAATTTGGATTTTGTTTCGGTGTACATGCTGCAGGTCTAGTGGAGAAGGGGAAGAGGAGCAGATCTAGGGATGATTTGGGGCCTGTGCCTCCATCTTCCTGTACGTTCTTGCTTTTGAGAAGGACTAGCACCCACTATTTTTCATAAGATCTTGAAGAGATTTGTATTTTCTATTCAATTCCATCTGACTTTTTTTTTTTCCCTATTTTTTGTACTTGGTCATCAATCACTTGAAGCATATTAACCTTGGATCGGACTCGGCGTGATTTTTCCTATATATATGGCCAGTATGTACAATCATCTAATAACGATGAGAGAAGTACGCGGGGTAAATATAAGCGACTATAGCTCGATCAACCGTGTGCTGCTAGATGACCGATCCTATTCTAGTCAACATGGAGGCGCCTGCTCATGACGGGATGGTGGTCGTCGCTGCTGTGACAAATTCAAAGAAGAGGTCCCAGCCTGGACGAGGTGATGCTGCCGGCAATCGTCATGGAGGACGATGGCGCCTACGGTGTGGCTGAGATGCCGAAGCGCTTCATGCTCGGCAAAACCACAACAAGCACCATGACAAGTAAAGCACCAAGATCACCGCGTTGAACGAGAGCGTCCGTAGGTCGTCTGCTGCCCTCATCCAGAGGTTGAGAGCCCAGGACGCCGCCCACGCCGCCGGGTACAGCTAGCTTTGTTGCGTGCTAGCTATGTGTACCATCATCAGTCTCCCCGACTATGCAATGCAAGCGCCATCTGGTTATTAATTATTAGGGTTTATTTAATATACGTCTCGATCAATATAGCATGTTAATTAGACATCTATAGCACCCCCACGTCGTCTCATCCTTAATTAGACATCTATAGCACCCCCACGTCGTCTCATCCTTGACTTGCGCCAACTCCATGACTCAGCGTGCAGCACCTTGGGTAGCCTACTGACGGTCTCCGAGTCCATCTCCGACAAGATTTCTGCCATCAACTCGGCCCATCCACATGCACACAAGCACATGGTACTCGTCATTGATGTCCCCATCATCGTCTCCCTCGCCCAACACGTCCTCTGGCCAGCCTTGCCCCACTGTCCCCTTCACTGGCCTTACTGCGCCGCCCTTTTCCATCGATGTGAGAGTCCTTTGCACCAGTACATGTGCATGGGTGTGTGATGTGTATGTGTAGTGTTCACTGTGCGTTGTGTACACATTTGTGTTAGTGTATTCACACATTTCCTAAGCCAAGAAGCTTGTGGGCAGTCCTCTTGCTCCTCCTTAGAAATCTATCACCAAGTTGTAAATGTATTCTAACTATGACACTCCTCCCTGCCTGACTCAAATGCTTCTCATATACTCATTCTTGTCACTAATTACAGTAAAATCTGCTGGGTTTCTGTTAGTCACACAGATATCCTTTCTCACTAGCTTATCAAGCGGATAAACTATTTTCCCATTGCTACTGGTAGAAGGTTGACCTGTACCGTACCATGGTAATTGGTACTCTGGATTGGCAACAGAGATTGCAGAACCCAAATGCAGCGCATTCCATCCTGCAGAGTTCAAGGCCTTGTAGTTTCCTTTTCTGTTCATATCAAACGGTGTCGTCCCTTTAGAAAAACCTGGTCTAAAGCTAGACTGTGGCCCATAGTTTTCAGACCAGTTTGCAATATCCTGCTGCAGCAATGAACCAAGCACACCAACTCGAGGATGAGGGCGTACAGGCCTATGCAAGTTTGGCTGGACCTGGCGCCTAGATATGTCTTGAAGTGTCAGAGGAACCTCTTCAATTATGTGGCTTCGAAATGAATTGCCCGGTGATGCATTATACTTACTGATCATGCTGCGTAAATGAACCAAGAATTGTGTTTGGTGAAATTCCATGTGTCGGTTGTCAACTCTTTGATAGTTTCTGATGCTTGGAGTTGTTGAAGAGTCCATTAGTCTCAGAAGATGTGTAGCGGGCAGAGGCTCTTTTGGGTAAAGGCTTGTCTGTTCGGGAATCCTTTGATCGTGCAGCCTACTATAGTCAATGTTGTGCTTGGAACACTTGGTTGAAGTCACAATGTCGGTACCACCGATAGTTGGCGAAGACCTGGTGCAAACTTGCATGTCGGTACTACCGACCCGAATCCATACTACTGATGGGTTGGTTTCAAGTCTGACTTTTAGATTCCGAACCAGTTTGTCTCCAAAATCGTGTTTTGGTAAGTTTTGGGCGTAGGAAACTTGGAGATTAAGTATTGGAGATATTTTCTACTCGGAGATAAGTTTTGAGCCGGGCGGTGGCACGCATGTACTCGCCCCTGAGCCTCCCGTTCTTCATCAGTAAGTGCCGATTCTTGACTGGCAGCTCGGTGGCACCGTCGCGTCGCCAGACCTGAAGCGGAACTTTTTTAGTGTGTCCTGGCAGAGCGATACTGCACACTGCCGGCCATCTGTGCAGCGTTTGCACACGCACACCTCCTAGCACAACAGCTTTGAGTCACAAACACACACACACACACACGCTGCACGTACCAATAGCATGAAGCTGAAAACTAACCATATGTGGTCTTTTCTATGATTCTTTATTTCCCCTACAGCCACCCAGCCTGCACTGCTTTTCACTTGTCCATATATTGAACTGGTTTCAGAGCGGTTTGTTGCTGAGTAACTAATTGTTACCATTTGACTCCTGGATAATATTAGAAAGGATACACTACAAGCGGATAATTAAGGGTTAATTGAATGGAAAATAATGGCTGTAATGCACGACTGGGTGACAAGACAAATACTACTAATGGAGGTAAACCATTTCAGGTTCAGTAGGGATTTGTGGATTTCATCTCCCATTTTTTGAGAATGTATATACATGAATCGATTAGGATGTTCAGTTCATACGTGATCTTTGTTCTGCTAGGTTAGCCTCAACCCTTACTTCATATATATCTACCCTCTTGCTTCAGTGTCTACATCCTATATGCTCACAACAATAGCAGAAGCACTGCAGACAACACAAAGCACTTTGCACCACTAGCTGTCCATTGATCATGCATGCATGGAAAGAAAACATGATGTGTGTAACTGTGACTGGCAAAAAATTTCAGTGCGGGTGGTCCGCACACCGCACCATGAGCTCCTCTGGCCTACATATGACGCGTGTCTCATCTTGCCGAGTTCTTAGCACCGTGGGCATGTGTCTGAGCCGTGTTACAAGCCATTAGTGTGGATGGTGATGTTGAGCCGAACCATCAACGGATCAGGAGCCACCACACAAGGTTATATTGGACACACATGGTACGAAGTCTTGAGGCATGCTTACGGTGTAGTGTGTGGACCTTCTGCACCAAATTTGTTTGCTCTGGGAGTGCTGGTTGACTACTAGTTGCAGACTTGCACTACATTCATCTTTTGCTCGACAATGATATCTGTCGTAGTGGTTTCCTGCTTGAAGGAGCTCTTGGTAGCTGGTTGACTACTGGTTGCAGACTTGCAGTAGCCTGCGTGCCATGGTTTGCATCCTGAGATTTGGATGCCATCATGAGTTTCGATTCCTCTCACTACTACGGATAATCGCTCATCACTACCGCCCGGTATCACTACCAAAATTTAGTCCACCGGCAGCGATGAACCATACCCAACAAAGTGATGAGCCGTTCAGGCGGCGGGACAACCGAAACTCCACGAGCTTGACTAAATCCGGCGGTGAAGATTTAGATCACCACCGGGTTGAATCATTCCCGGCAGTGGTCTTGATGGACCGCGAATCACTCGCGCGGGTTTGAATTAGAACCGATAAGCGATTTGAAGATTGACACAACTGGGCTGAATTAGAACCGATAGCGATTAACTTGGGAGGGGAAGCAAAATACAATGACAAGGAATAGTAAAGCAAACAAATGAGAAACAGATCAGATTGACACACATCGGATTAACAAGCGGCCGATCCATTAACAAACGACACAAACCAAATTAAATTGTCATAGAAAACAACGATATAATAAATTAACATAAAAAGAAAGCCGCTGGCCTAATTAAGCCGCCTTCTTGGCCTTCTTGGCCTTCTTGGCGCCCGTCTGGACTTCTTCCTGGGCGGCGACTCCATCTCCTCCCGGTTTGGCGGTATCCCTCGGCGAGGTTATCGGCCAAGTACTCGATCCGGGAGGCCGATGATGGACTTCTCCTCCAAGTGGTGATTCACCGTTGGCGAGGCCAACTTGGTCGGCCAGGCCGTTGAGCTTGTTGCGGGGCGGAGCCGAGGCGTGCGGGATGAACTTCTCCGCCCGGCCGGCAACCATGTCGATCGTCGGCGGCATCACCGACCCGGCCGGCTAACGTAGAAACGGGGGTAGAGAGGGAGTGTGTGTTTGGAGAGCGGAGTGTTGGAGAGCGGACCAGAGAGCGAGGGGGTTATGTACGTATAAATAGGACTCGGCAGCGGTTAATTTCTAAGACGATGGAACAGGTTGAGCGCAAATGATAGAAAATTAAGATTGACACGCATCATATTAAACCCGATACAAGGGAAACGATTAGGGGACCCAAATTAACGAAAGATAAAGAGATTGACATGCAAATGATTAACCAACAACTGATTCCTTAGCAAATTAACCACACAAATCATTGTATCTTACACATCCACACAAATCGAGACAACACATAAATTAACATAAAAAAGAAGAGAACCTAGGCCGCGTTCTTGGCCTTCTTGGCGCCCGCCGGCCGGCTTCTGGCGTCGCCTTCCCGGCCTCCTCTAGTTTGGCCGGTATCCCTCGGCGAGGGTATCGGCTAGAGAGTCGATCCGGAGGGCGTAGAAGTTGGCCCCCTCCTCGAGGGCAGATTCACCTTTGGCGGGCCAACGTCGTCGGCCGGGCCGTTCGGCTTGGTGAGGGCGGCGCGGAGGCGCTCCACGGCGAACTTCATCTCCTCCTCCGGGTGGCGGCCATGTCGACGATCGTGGGCGGCGAGTCGGCTTTCCCGTGAGAGGGGCACAAAAGAGCGTTAGTGTTGGATAATGGGGGGGGCGGGGGCGGGGTATAAATGTGGCGTTTCCAAAAGACGGTTCCTCGAAAAACGTAATCGCGACCGCTACGCCTAATGGCCGTCTCCCTCGGCACTCAACGGCGTATTTTCCAAAGCACAACCGGCGGTTAATTGTTTGTTTTTGACAAATTTTATATTGAACAAGTTAAGATTCAAATCAAATTTTAATTTTAATTGCTCTTTGAACTGCAAAACGAAACAAATTCGGGGGACGAGAGGGAGCAACACACAGCAATAATATATATAATTTTTATTTTATTAATGTATAAAAATAAAAAAAAACAGAACATATAATAAAAATGATAAAAAACAAAAGAGGAAGGCCGCCCGGCCTAGTCCTCGTCCTCCTCCTCCTCCTCCTCATCCGGCGGGGCGTCGTCCTTCTTGGCCAAGGCCTTGAGGGCGATCCCTACCAACCGCTCCACCTTAGGGGCGTAGTGGTTGATCTTTTCTTCGAGAGGTGGCTCCACCCTTGGAAGAAGACCATGGCCGTCCCGCCCGGCTCCTTGACTTCACGAAGGCAGGCGGAGAAGATCGGTGGTGAAATCCCTCTTGAGTATCTCGATAGCGGCGCCCGATCAGCTAGCCGACAAGCATTGGCCGCCACCTCTAGCCGGGAGGCGAGCGTCTATGCAGCCCCCGCTTAGGAGAGGAAGGGCGTAGGAGTCGAAGTCGTCGGTCGGACCGGGGTGGCCGCCGGCGCCTCCACCACCGGATCCTTACCCTTGTCCTCCGCGCCTCCATCTCCTCCCTAGTGTGCTTGTTCGATCCGAGCTTTGAGGCGCGACCATGGCGTGATGATTGCAAAGAGAATGTGGCTGGATTAGAGAACGAGGGGAAAGGATGAACGCCATGATCGAGTGTGTGCTTAAATAGTGAGTTTAGCCGTCGCTCCACTTCCACCGCGATCGAGCGCGGCATCAAAGCAACCGCTTCGGAATTCCCATGATCGCCGGTTGGAATTCGCCGCGATCGCTCTGGCGGCGCGCTGCGTTTCCCGCGACGTCACGGTGTTGCGCCGAATTCTGGGTTGCGCCGCGTTTCCAATGGCGGCCGGTCTCCACCTACATTGATCAACTTTGCCGGGCCCACACATGAACCGGCGGTGATTAACAAAATGGTGAAACAAATAGTTATATCTCGTAAAAATCGATTTATTGAAATCATTACTTTTCTCCACGGTGTTAATGCATTGAGAGTTCAACTAACCCGTTCACCCGCGTACACTCCGTATTATAAATTTTCATTTTTAGTATACATATAGGCACGTGATACGTCACGGCCGTAGCCTTGAGAATCGTGTTGCTCTAGTCTTCACTACGGTTCCGCTTAATTAAACCGGCGAAAGTCTCTGCTTCCCATGAGAAAAGGCGAGCACCACTGGCTACCGCTACGTCGATGGGTTATATCAATGTCGATAATAACACCGCCGGGGTGCACTTTCAAGACCGGCGGTGATCACAAATATCACTTGCCGGTGGTCACTACGCGGCGTGTTTTGGAAAATATCACTTTAGGGTTAAAACTGAGAAGCGGCGGTGTTTTTGCATTGTCAACGGGCGAAACGATGCGCCACGGCGGCTGACCCCGCAACATTGCGGCGGGAGAATCTGTTGCCACGTTCTCCGTACCACGACCACGGTGCTTGGTTTATGCCGTGCCAATTATCCGGCGGTGAGCGTCCATATCCTTTGCCGGGGTGCCTATTGAAACCCGGCGGTGATTAGTCATTACCACGGCATGTGGCCTATAAAAACGGTTGTCGCGGCCCTTAGGTTTTGCAATTCAGTTCTCTTGGTCCTCTTTCATGATACTCTTGATTCATTTGCTGTTCTTCTTCCTCGATCTTCTCTCGCTACTCTCCACATACATATCTATGGCCTCTCTATGGGAGAAAGCCCTCCACGTCTGAATATCGTTTTTTATGCATCTTAGGCCACCAAAATGGTTCACACACAAGAGGTGCTACAAGAGTCTTCTTGAAGATTGAGCGGCGCCGAAGGTTAGAACAACTGTGAGATTCACGGAGCCATCCGGTTACGTGTGCTTGAGAGAATTTGGGACATTTGGATTTACATGTCCATATGAGACATGGCATTCTCCTCCCAAGATCATATCGATTTATGAAAATGCTGCTTCAATGAAAATCTCCTTTGGTGATCAAAGCGGATCTTCATAGATTAACATGATCTTCTCCCCGCGAATGCCTATGCATGCTATCATTGGACTAAACCCGCGCCTTGGCATATGTCTCCTCCGGCCTTCTTTGTGGATTCAATGTAAATCGAGTTATGCCCTCCTTGTTAGATCGAGCACAAGAAACCTCCACGAGCACCGATGGAACGTCAGCGGCGCCGATGGGCTTTCAAAATCCCATCGGAATTTCATCGGCAAGAATCACATTACCTTCGACGTTTTTATTTTAAATGTGTTTGTACACTTCGATGAGAACATTGATCTATTCGGTGGAAAGGTCTTTGTTATCATATATGTAACTTTTTTCAAGGTCTTTGTTATCATATATGTAATCGGATATTGTGTCGATTTGCTCCTCTATATATATATGTAATCGTGTGTTCCTTTCCAATGGATGTTTGCATTTATATATCATACGGTAGCAGATTCTTATTTTTTCGACGCACTTCTTATCTTTCATGGACGAACATAAATATATAAATGCTCTATGTACTAACCGAAAAGCTGGTAAACATCATTGAAACACACAACTTCGGTGAAAAAAAGAAAGGTCCAAGTAATCTCACGGCGGTGAAAGATATTACACATCGGTTTTGAAATATATCACCGCCGGGTTTCAATAGAGCACCGACAAAGAAAGGAACTACACTACGGTTTGAAAAATAAGAAACCGATAGTGATGAGCCTTCCATCGCGTTTATCACCTAGTATTTAGGAACCACGAAGTTTGAGATTTTTCGGCCTCAAACTTTTTCCTAGACGTGCACATGCCATGTGTGAAGGAACCCAAGTTTGAGATTATTTGGATAAGGTTTGGTATTTTCTCAATTAAATTGAATTTCAACGTGATTTACCCCTTCGTAATTACAAAGTTGAATCAAGTTACCCACCCAAAAAAGAGCCCAGGTGGTGCCAAAATTTTTCACATGGTCTCGTATGCCCTAGGTGGTAATTCAGTGTGTAGGTTGCTACAAAATTCATAAGTTTGCAAGCTGTAATTAACCTCCTTGTATCGCGTTTATCACTTAGGAAAATCTAGTAATAAAAATATCGATCGAAAAAACCTAAGATCTTGTGGGGGCATAATTTGGGTGTACATGGTCAGTAAAAAAATTCAAGATATTTCTACATTGTGGGACTATACATGCTTCACAAAGGTACATGACCCCTTTCATCGGAAGCATAACTAGACAATTACATCCATAAGCTTTGCTAGGTCATCTTCGTTCCGGTGTCGTCTAGGCCTCACACTTTTTCTTAGACGTGCACATGCCACGTGTGAAGGAACCACGATGTTTGAGATTTCTCGGCCCCAAACCGGGGTTTCTTGCGACTAACAGAGCAGTGGTGCCAAAATTTCTACACGCGACATCAAGTAATTACAAGTTGAATCGGGATTAAACATGCTTCACAAGAGCATTACATTTAATTGATAGTTCAACACGGTACAATAAGCAAAGTGTACAAACACATTAAGAAATAACCACCTCAAAAACACCCTTCTAGCACCTATGCCCGAGGTGGTTACAATGCTACCCGTTATGCTTACAGAGTGAAGGCGGATAGGGAGACCTCTGTGAAAGAACCTATGTCTCTACGTGGCCGGCAAATGCCCGACAGAGACGGGGCTCATCTCCGAGCGTGGAGCACAAGAATGCATGCTACTTGGCTCCTGCTTTCCGTCTTGATCCGGAGGTCCGTGTAACAATGGCGTTGCACGAGCATCACATCCAGCTTCTGTAAGCAACGTTGTAGCTTAATCTTCAAAAACACCCTTCTAGTACTGGCCAGTATACACTTTGTCTACCCATTATAAAATGTTTATGTGGAGGGCTTTCTCCCAAAATAGAGGCCATATAAGTGGATAGGAAAAATGGGCAAATATCGAGGTCGGCACGGCGCGCGATTGGCCATACATGGCACTGTCGGCGAGCTGTTTTTATAAGCGGTGGTAGGTGGGATTGAGCGGTGGTAGGTGGCAACAGTGTGATGATCTTATCATCGTGAGCGGTGGTAGGTGGCAACGATTATGCGATCTTCTATCGCTTGGGGTCGGCCGCGTTTAGACCCGATACGGTGAACCTTTAATGTCACTTTGTCGGTGACATTGCTCAACCGGCGGTGATTAACTATAGATATGGGCGCCCGGTGAAAATTTCACAAGTCATTTGAACACCGCGTCATTCTTTCCGACCTCGGCGATATATATTGGTCGGGCGCGGCGAGCTGAAATTTTCCCCAAGTCATTTCAACCCCGCACCCCATTCGTTCCCCACCGGTCGCCGACGGAGCACCACCACCACACACGTCGCGCCGCAGTCGTCCGTCGCCCCCCTTGCGCGCCCCGTCGTTCTCTTCTTCTCCCGACGTCCCCCAACGCCCCCGCGGCCCCGCGCCCTTTCCACGGTGAGAACTAATTAGCCATTTAGTTCTTCGAGATTTTGCCTATGAGAATGAGACCTAATTCGCCGTTGTTCACGCCGCCCGCTTGTTCTTCCTCCACGCCGACGGGGGGCCGCCGCTACCGCTCCGCCGTCTGCGGCGTCACGCCGTCCCCGTCTAGTCCCGACGCGCCGTACACGCCCGCGACCTCGAACTCCCCTCGATTACGCCGAGCAACGCCCGTCTGCGCCCACTACCTTCTAGGGCGCTGCGTCTCGCACTACCGAGACAAGGCGGGGAGAGCGGACGGACCGCCGCGAAGCTTCGGTGAGTCGCGTCGGTCCACGCCTTTGAGTTGTTTGTTGAAATGCCCGTGTTGATACATCCAACCCGCTATTTCCCTTTTCTATTTAGATGTTGCTTTCAAACAGTTCAGGGATCCTTATATAGTAGCAAAATGTTTTTAATTCGGTCTATGATGAACAAATTAGATTTAAACATTGTGGTCATTTACACATGATTGAAGACATACTAATGCTCCAAGTGTGATTGCAATGAGAGAGATGTTGAAATTGATGAGTTTTGTGGTGTTAAAAATCTTGCTTTGTACAACATTTCTCGAATGACATAGCATTAACATCCTATTTTGGTTGCATGTATAGGCAAACCATGGCGTGGTATGTAGTGCATGTTGGTCAAGTGCCGGGGATCTATCGAACACGGGAAGATTGCTCGCTCAAGTCTCCTGGCTACCCCGGTAATTGTTACAAAAATACAAGACGGAAGCTGAAGCTTTCAAATTTCTACTATGGTGAAAAACTTTGACTATCAACCAGCCCGGAGATTGATGAGAAGCCTCTCTCCATAGATATGAAGATTAGGAGAATTGCGACTTGGCCTATGAAAGATGTCTTGATTTTAGTTATGTCCATTGTGATTGTTTTTCTTGTTTGGAAGTTGATGTCCTAGGCTGAATTTCGTAGAACATTAGGTGGAGTTAGTTGTATGTAATCTTTGAACCATGTAGTGTTTTGTCGATTTTAATGTATATATGATGATTTTATCGGTTTAAAATAGCTGATTTCCACGAATAAATTCAAAAATTTAAAAATTTAAAACAAAAACGCCGGGGTGCCATGGGCTGACGGTGAATAAGAGACAAACCGGTAGTGTAACTATACCAAACACTATCGATTTGAATTATTGACCGTCATCGGCGACACAATAGTCTCCACTCTAATAACGCTTTGTCGGGTTGAAATCAGCGGCGGTGTTCACGTAAAGTTCACCGGCGGGGTCCAAAGTAAGCCGCCATTGTTAGCTCTTCGATACAACGTCGGCTCAATCTAACCCGATAGTGTTATCCTTACGCTTACGTCGTTTCGTTAAAGCCCGACGGTGCTCCCAATATCAACTCTGCCCGGCTGACTTCCGAACCTTTTGCATTGCTTGGATCAAAAATCTTTGCCGGTCCGTGGAACACCCGGCGGTGTTTGGTGACGAAGTCTTGTTTGCGGTTCGATATCAACCTGGCGATCTCTCCTCGCATCACCGCCGGTGTTTTGACCCGGTAGTGTTTCAAACCCCACATCACTACGCTATGGTTACGCGGTTCGGTTTTCGGCGGTGAAGGGGGTTGGAGCCCGGCGGTGATGGACAATTACGTAGTAGTGTCCGGGCGTGAAAATGGTATCCTAATAATGAACCAACCAATGTTGTTATTATGACATGTTGTGAAGATAGTCCCTTTGCTAGAACAACATTAATTATGCAAACTTTCTGATGATCTACCATGTTTGCACAATGTTTCTAGTGGTGGATGTACATTTTGTGAGTAATCAAATTTGGCAAGAAACGTTTAAAAAGAATGATTCAGAATAGCATACTTAATTTTGCATAAAAGGTTTCTAAGCTAGCTTTGACTTTTATGTAGAAACAAATATCAAATGTTGGGGCATGAAAATTAAATTCCAATAGGTACTTGAGCGCCTATGCCAAAAAATGACGGGTTTTACAAGATTAATTATTTACCAAAAACTAGTTGTACTCTTAACAATTCTAGAACAATTGATTATAAAAGATACATTGGTCAATTAATATGATACTCCAAAAACTTTATTTTGTAAATCCTTTGACACTTGGGTGCACGCATCAACCATCCTAGGAAGATGCTGATGCACTAATCTTCACTTATCCATGACTTACAATGGATTCAGCAATGGGCGCTGCTAGAGCGTACATATAAATGATTTTGAAATTGCCCGTGCACAGCTCCTAGCACAACAGTTTTGAGTTACAAACACACACATGCGCCACGCGTACCCACCCCCCACTGCCGCCCACAACAACAACCATAACAACTCTTTTTCCCACGAATCTTGTGCCCTCGCCCCCCTGCCGCGTCGAGCTAAGGTTTCACCAGAGCTCTACCACCACGGCTGTGGCCACGAAGCCTTGACAAAACCCTAGCTCACCTGCAATGCCCCCCAGCCCGGCCATTGCCACGATGGCTAGAGCTCCCCTACACAACCTGGCCCAGGCACCACTACCGCTGCTGGCTCACGTAAAGTGCTCGCCACCCATCCCCACTACCTAGCCAAACTTCATCCCCCAGATGCCCCTTCTATATCAGCTAGAGTTGGGAGAGATAAGGGGAGAGCTTGCTAGAGCCCTAGAAAGCAAATCTTGGAGGAAGCAAAGAGAGCTGACAGGGGAGGAGGAGGACTACCTAGTGTGGATCTGCCGCCGTCGATGCCAAATCGGCTGAATACGCCACCACTGATGTTGAATCTGTCGGATCCACCGCCTCCACGCAACAGGATCTGCCATGGCCGCGTGGCGAGGCGGTGCAGTGAGGGGGAGTAGGGTGGGGGTAGGTGCTCGTCAGTGAGGTTGTCACCAGAGAGATAAATAGATAGATAAATTGATGAGAGAGAGAAAGGGATAAGTATCTGTTCAGGTGGGATGTGCGGCCAGGCAGGGTATGCGGGCGGAATACCTGTATCATGCGTGTTTGTGTTTTAGTATCTCCATGCAACAAATGGTAAGGTTGAAATGTACTTATTCAGACCTCACTGAAATGTGATAATGTAGCAATATCGAACAAGTTTATTCTATGTACTTATTCAGACCTCACAATTAATCTCTGTCTAAAAAGGGTGAAATGTTATCGTCATCGGACGCCTAATCTGTCCGCCTAGCTAATTCCGTCCACTCTCCCTACCCCGTATAGCCGGGACACCAAAACAGCCGCACGAGCGCTTCCGCAGCACCTACTCCCCCGTATCGCACGGGACCCCAAAACTGCCGCCGCCCAGCGCTTCCGCATCCGTGGTTCCAAGACTCACGTTCTACCCCGCCCTTCTCACCCCACCTCCGGCCGCGTTGCCGCCCCACGCGACACCATCGACCTACCCCACCCGCCGAAACGCCCACCGCCGCGACGTGCTGCCACCACGCGACGCCATCGTTGACCTGCTCCCACCACCGGAAACACCCAACGATGGAAGCCCCCACCGTTGGGCGTCTTGCCGACACGATCGTTGATCTGCCACCCACCGGTTGGGGGACAGACGGGCCTCCGCCGTCGGATGCTCCGACGCTACTGCTGCCCGCTGCCACCTCAACCACGGAAGGTGTCAGGAGTGCCCCCTCTGGTTCCACCTTATGGGGAGTGGGATGTTAGCTACTCAGGTTTAGCACCACCTTGCCAAGGGAAGGGGGCCATGACCCCCCTTATAAGGGGAGTTTCCCTCTCCCATCGGTCCGGGTTTTTGGAGGAATTGGGTCTCTTGCCTTATAAGTGGGCCGTGAGCGCATGAACGTCCGAACCTTGGTGGAGTGTTGAGCTGGGCCTGAGTGGTTCCCTAATAGGAGGTCTACAACCGGACGAAACGCCATCGAACTGCTCCTGCTTTGTCAATCTGGACGCGGCGCCGCCGGACGCTCTCGCTGCTGAGTGGTTGCTAACAGGAGGTCTACCACCGGACGAAACGCCATCGAACCGCTCCTGCTTTGTCAATCTGGACGCGGCGCCGCCGGGCGCTCTCGCTGCTGCGTCCGCAGGCCGACTGCTGCACAACGGCGACGAATGGTTCAAGCATTCCCTGGTTGGGTCTCTGTGAAGGTAAGATTAAAGACAATTCTTTGTAAAATTGTTCCTCAAGAAAATTTGCAATGTTGTCGCCGAGTGTGAAAAAGGACTTTGCCGAGCCATAACCCGAGCTCCCATAGGCCTCTGGCTCCATAGGCAAGAAGGTTCCTGGTAACGATGAATCTTTCCTTAAGTTAGAAATCCAAGCTCTTATCCCGTTCAATATCTTTCCAGTGCAAACGTTTTCGCACTCTACCCCACATGCTCAACAAAATACCAATAAGAACGTCAAGTCACTCTGCCATGATTGAAAATTCAAACAACGAGAATAAGAATTTGATCAACTGGCTGGAAGTATGTTGAATGCATGTATGCTTTTGAGGGAGCTGGATGTTTCTGAAACCACAGTTGCAATTTGGAGGTCATTGTTACATCCAGCAGATGCTATTTTGTTTATCAAGTAACTGATTAGAACACATTGGTAGGTTGTTTTTTTTTTTGACACAACTGGGGTAAATAAGTTATATACATAAAAAGCTACACACCAGATGTGGAGAAAATATAGTGGAGATATATATTATGGTGGGAGCTATAAACTGTACAAAAGTTCAGAAATTAAGAACAATTTTTTAGGTGAACAATTATTCTAATTGATTGTTGACAACATGTTTTTATCAGACCAGATGAAGAGGCTAGAAAGGATCGGAAGAGCTAATTTCCAACTCTATAAATTGTTTCTTCATAATTTTTTATCCTATTTTATCCCAAAATGTGTTTCTTTGAAGCTTTGATTTCTTTGCCTCATTGCTGAGTCACACATCCTATTCTTGAAAGCAGATGGTACCTCAAGAATGACTGAAAACCCATGTTAGTAAGAGCACATCGAGTTGAACTCTGCATCCTGTATTGAGTTTTAGATAGTAGGATAACACTCAAATTCTGTTTTCTTTACAACCTGCAAGTAATTACACATGTGAGATAAGGTGAAAATATAGTAATGTGAGATTAAGTCAATTGGTAGCAAAGGTAGTTTAGCTGTTTTTCCTGTTGCCTTATAGCTCTGTAAGATAGACGAGAAGGCCAAATACGCTGAAGTTGAAAACTGAATTGGACGGCTCAAACTTGAAGGCCAAATACGCTGAAGTTGAAAACTGAATTGCCAATAGCATGAAGCTGAAAACTAACCATATGTGGTCTTCTCTATGATTCTTTATTTCCCCTACAGCCACCCATCCTGCACTGCTTTTCACTTGTCCATATATTGAACTGGTTTCAGAGTGGTTAGCAGCTCAGTAACTAATTATTACCATTTGCCGAATTGCCAATAGCATGAAGCTGAAAACTAACTGTCTTTTCTATGATTCTTTATTTCACAGCCAACAGCCACCCAGCCTGCACTGCTTTTCACTTGTCCATATATTGAACTGGTTTCAGAGCGGTTTGTTGCTGAGTAACTAATTGTTACCATTTGACTCCTGGATAATATTAGAAAGGATACACTACAAGCGGATAATTAAGGGTTAATTGAATGGAAAATAATGGCTCTCGTGCACCATTGGGTGACAAGATTAATACTACTAATGGAGGTAAACCATTTCAGGTTCAGTAGGGATTTGTGGATTTCATCTCCCATTTTTTGAGAATGTATATACATGAATCGATTAGGATGTTCGGTTCACACGTGATCTTTGTTCTGCTAGGTTAGCCTCAACCCTTGACTTCATATATATCTACCCTCTTGCTTCGGTGTCTACTTCCTATATGCTCACAACAATTGTTGTTCCTTTGTTCAATTTTGTCCCACACAACTCAGTACTTCTTTTCAATTGACCTGCAGGTGCTCAGGTGGCTTACTAACTTGCAGTTTCATAGATGGTTTCGACATCTTTTTGCCCTACTTAGGTATGGTCTTCTACCCGCCTCTATCATCTTTGCAGTACAAGAACAAAATCAGGACTTTTGTGCTTCAGAATAGACACAAATTTGAAACCATCCTGTTATTGTGGACTAAAAATTCAAACTCTTCGATTGCATTATTTATCCATCTTAGTAAATATATTTTTACATGAATTCATTTTACAATGCTTCATATGTATATTTTTTCACTAGCTACATGTGTTTCTGGACTTTGGCTACACAACCACCTTTCTTCACCATGCTGCATTGAGACTTTTTATTAAAAAAAAACTATATGAGATTACTCAAAGGAGGTGCTTCTTTTGGTTAATTGCTTCTGCATGGCCCAGTACTAATTTTTTGTGTTGCCTTTTTTCCCTTGGCGGATGGATGGAGACTAATGGATGCTATCAAATTGGTCATTGAATTCAAGGAAACCATGCTAAAGCTCGACGTTTATTTGTTATCTTATTGGTTGACTGCCTTAGTTAAAGAGTGAAGGATGATATTGAAAAGCGCCAGACAGATTTGTTAAGTGATGGTGTTCTTTTTATTGAACTAGGCAGTACAAGAGGGCATGAACGAAGTTCTAGGATTTCTGATATTATCATTTACCTAAATCAAGTACTGATCTTTCACATGCAGGATCATATAGCACAAGTAAACTTTTGATATATTTTTTACCTAAACCAAATATTGCATTTTCTTCATGTATATACAATTGATAAGGAAATGTACAGAATTAGTGCTTTGCTAAACTCCACCTAAATTGTTCACAAATTTGCATTTGCATCGCTATGGATTCTATGTAATTGAATTGGAAGCTAAAGATTGCTACACTGATTTTTTGGAGCCTCACATAGCTTCTTTTCCCTTGCATGCGCAATTCCAAATGTATCTATTGTATCTGAGCATACATACCATTGCTAGACTCCTTTTTGGTCCAGAGCTGCAGTTTGCAGCACCAATCAAGACAAACATTTCAACGTTTGTAAAATCACATCTAAACAACTTAGGACCTGAATATATTACTGATACATAGGAGTATATAATTGTTCCTCCGTTGCAACGGACGGGCACTCAACTAGTGAATTAAAAAAGAGTCAACCTACGATTTCACATTCATTCACTACCAGCAACTTACGATTTCACATTCATTCACTACAAGCATCCCTTTATGTTCAGAAATTGGAACACGGTATTCAACCTCTGCATTGTGCGGATGCACACAGCCAGCAAACTACATATGCAGCAGTTTCATGGTGAACATGTTTTAGTTCACTGTGCACATATGTAAGTAACCATACAGAATAATACTCCATCAGTTCCAGAAAACATGCAACTACATGTTGCATGCCACCAAAAGTGTCTACATTTGACCAAATTTCTAGTAAATACTATTCACATTTATCATTTTAAATTAATTTATTAAAAAAAATACATTTCGTTATGAATCTAATGAGATTTATTTATATCATAATTCTTAATATTTTTTATTTATAATTAATTTAACCTGAGATACTAAACCATGATACTCTGCCAAAATTGTATGTTTTTTTTTAGAAAGGAGGGAGTACTAAAGAGGAACAGATGAGATTCTCAAAAAAAAAAAAAAGAAACAGCAGAGGACAAACTTAGACTAGAGACTATACAAAGTTTATTTACAACACGGCAATTTGCACCAAGGCAAAGCAAAAATGTTTGTCTCGAGGTTAAAAGATTTGATGCAAAAGCAAAACTGCAAAAAGAAATAAAAAAAAGTTCAGCAACTGGTTAAATAGGTCCACAAATCGCATGCACTTTGAAAGTTAACAAGTAGAAGAATAAAAGATTTAGCTTCAGTATCACAAGACCAACAATCAATATGGAGTTGACACATGATTGCTGTGAATTGGCTTGCAAAGAAATGTGAAAGATCAAGCCAGATTCCAGTAGGAAATTGCTATGCCAAGAAACATCAAAGGGCATTTTCTAAATTTGAACTCAAGTTCTTGATAGACTGAAGACTACAAAATCAATGAATTAAAAAATAACAAATATAAAACAAAGCAACCTATGATTTCACATCCATTAACTACCATCACCATTTCTTTCCAGAAATTGGAACTGTATTCAACCACTGCATTGCGGATGCACGCAGCCAGCAAACTACAGCTGCAGCAGCTTCGGGGTGAACATGTTTCAGTTCACTGTACACATCTATAACCATGGTAGACATAAGAACATAACCAAATATCATAGGGTACATCTGCATCATACAGAATATCATACTAAGAGGACACCAGGGAACGAACACACTACATTGTCGGATCACAGAGTAACATAAATTTTTGCACCAATGCGATCTTCATATAAGCCTTGAGCCCTTGACCAAATTAAGGAACACTGACATCAGAACATAAGTGTATGGAAAACTAATCAACCTAGCTTCAATCAATGTACGATATAAGAAACTTGTGGCAGAATAAATCTGCATACAGGATGCCTGATTCTAATAAACCTAGCTTCAATCAATGTCATAGGAAACATCTGTATCATACAGAATATCATACTAAGAGAAACAACAGAAAAACACACCACATTGTCATATCACAAGGTAACATAAAGTTTTGTAGCAATGCAATTTTGATATAAGCCTTCACCAAATTAAGGAACACTGACATGGCAACATCACAAGATAAATGCATGGAAAATTAATCAACCTAGCTTCAATAAATGCACAATAACAAACTATGGCAGAATAAATCTGGATTCAGGATGCCAAATTCTTAATAAACACTCCACAGGAAGCTAGTAAGATATGAAGCAATAGTAGCTAGATTTATCCAAATATCCATTACTCCCACAAACATCCCAACACAAATTTTGCAGAACTGAAAGTAGTATCTGAAGAAAAAGGGCACATGTTGCTAGACAAATCAGAATAAGCTGCAGATATCAGCTGATGTCACACAAACAGAAAGAAATCTAGGCAACAGCTGGCTTTGCAAGAGAAGTTGTGCTGCTAATTAGTTTCAACAGCTACATCGATTTAACTAGCAGAAACCTTCCCCTCTCCATTGTCTTAGCTTGCATGTTGTTGGCTAGAGAGTCAGAGAGCGCTGGAATGTTGAAGCACATAGGCACCACTGTTCAGTTCAGCATTAAAGGTCAGAAGATCAAATGGGTCACTACATGAAAAAAATCGGATACTATTTCTGAAGACCAAGCAGGGGATGCCACATCAGAGGATGGACTCTTCAAGACAATCAGTTTACAGTCTTTACTAGCCCATATTGCAGAAGTCAGAGGCTTCAGCTTGGCATTGACAGCATCTGCTGAAGAGAAACATTTAGAGGACACCATGATCACCATCTTCTTCAGGACCTGCGCTCTCTCAGCTATGAACTTGAGGAACGCTAGTTCACTTCTATTACCCCGAAACTCTTGGAAGACAAATTTCTTCACATGCCTACAGCCAGCCTCCTTTCCCTTCCAGAACTTGGGATCAACCTTGCCACTGGGGTCATCATTCACTGACTGCAATGAGATCAAATCAAAGCATACAGAGTTCAGGTAGGTATTGTTCTGAGTCAATAGTCAAACAACTAGAACCTATCTAAACAAGCTAGCAAGCTCGAGTTGTAGCTAAATGCCAAATAAACGAGATGGGGCTGGCAAGTCTTACAAAGACATGGAGCGTCTCCACGTTGGGAAAACACTTGAGAAAGCAAGGCATCATTTTGACTTCATTGCGGACTTCAAATCCCACCTCCAAAGCCAAGATCTTGACGCTTGGGACCATGGTGTTTGGGCTCATTTTAGTACCCTCCTGCAATGCAAAATGTGCAAATAAAATGCACAGGAGCAGAAATTTATATCAGAACAAATATTGGCACACTCTACTGGCACACATATATACAAGCTAAAGCTGAAACTAGGACCTTGAGGATGGTGTTGCCAATCTCCAGTTGGAATCCTGGCTGGCAATGTCCCAGCATGCACAGGTTGGGTGCATGGCCAATCTTGATCCTTGAGCATCTCACGCCCGGTATGCCAGGTGATACCATCCACATGTGCAGCCTCTCCAGACGAGGAGCGTCCACCACAGTGATGTCCACTACACACACGCTCACCTGCACGCACCGCAGACTGCGGCTGATCAGCCGGAGTTGAGCCGTCCCTGTCAGGTTTGCGGTGATGGTGAGGACGTCCAGGACAGGGCTCCGGGCGATGAGGAAGTGGAGGTCTCGGTCCTGGATGACGACCGCGCTGAGGATGAGCTCCTGGAGGTTGGGGAATCGCGTGGCGCGCGGGAGCCTGGCGGTGCTGGGGATCCTGCAAAAGCCCAGGTGCATGCGGGTGACGGCGGTGCAGCTGAAGAGCGCTTTTGGGAGAGGGTGGTCGAGCGGCCACGGGCGGTTGAGAAGGACGAGCTCTTGTACGCCCTTGGCACCGAGGAGCTCCAGCCAGCGCTCGATCTCGGCCTGGTGCGACGGCATGTTGCAGCGGGAGAGGTGGACGCAGCGGAAGGGGCCCGGGTGCGCGTCCAGGACGGTGGACGCCGTGACGGCGACGGCCCTGGACAGGGGGTCCTCGCCAGCGGGCATGATGTGGTCGGTCGAGATCCAGCGGGGACAATATGGGCGTCGACGACGGCGAGCGGCACGGTGCGCCAGAGGCCGCGCCAGCGCGTGGCCAGCGCGGCGGTGCGCGCGGCGTCCTTGGCGGGTAGGCGCGACACGACGTTCCTGAGCAGCGCGTCGGGGAGGAGGCTGATGCGGTCGATGCCGTCGGCTGGGGCCCGCGCGGCGACGGCGGCGGCGGAGGCGAGCGGCGCGGCGGGAGACACGGGTGGGTTGGGGATGACATCATACGCGTACGTGAGAAACATGGACGCGCCCAGCATCTCCGGGTCGGGAATGTCGAAGTTCACGTTGATGCCCCGGAGGCTGCTCCGCGCGTTGCTCACGCTGAGGCCCTTGCTTGCGAGGAACTGGTGCTCCTCCATGGTCGCCGGAGCGCAGCGGAGGAGGGGATTGGGGGCTGCGGCGGCGCTGCAGTGGAGTGGAGAGGGTTGGGGATTGGATAGAAGCGGTTATATGCTTTTCTGGGCCAAATGTCCAGACAAACCCCTATCAGCCCATCACCCTCAAGGCAGGCTATCAGGCCCATCACCCACAAGGCAGGCTATTTTTTGTTGGAAACAGTATAAGAAAACGGTGGCACTAGTGCCCGAATGTCCGAACGGCCGCGCCTGCCCGACCCACTTGGCCCCGCCCCGCATCACGGTGCCCCCCGCCTGCCCCCCCCCCAGCGTCGTTATGCCCCTTGCGACCATGGAGAGCTCCCCTTGGTCTCCGGTGCGCGGTGGAGGCGCTCCTAGCCCCGCCCATGGGGAGCTTGAACTTCGAACCCGGCCCCGGCATGGGGAGCTTGAGCTCGACCCCAGCCAGCCATGCGGGGGCTCGAGATCGATCTTGGCTCGATCATGGGGAGCATGTAGCGAGGAGGTGGGAGAAAAAGAAGAACCAACACCTAATCTACTTAAAACAACTAAACTAACAAATGAAACATATGCATGAAGGTAGTCGTAATACTTGAAATATGATTACTCAAACACTAGAAAACACACCCGATCTACTTTTAAAACATTCGAAAACAACATTTAAAACATACGACCGGGAACTAGTTGAAACACTTGAAACATCTCTTCCGAAACACACTTGAAAAGCATTGCAAACCATACATAAACATTGAATAAAAACATATGCAACATATGTGCGAAACATATGCAACATATAGATAAACATGATTCCAATTTAGGTCAGGGAAAAACATAGATGAAACATGTGAAACACTCAAACCATACTATTGAAACCTGCCTCTGAAAACATACATATGGTTCTATTGAAATATACCTCAAAAAGATTTGAATCAACTAAAACGAACAATTGAAACATTGAGGAAAAAAAAAAACATATGTTGTGGGCGGCGCCGCTGGAAAGCATGAGGGGTGGGTGCACTACTACATTATTATTAAAGGCGGCAAATCACTTTTGATTGACGGTGGCGGTTTTTGTAACCGCATCCAAGCTATGGTCATAGTTGTTCTCCAAATTAATTGTGGCGGTTTCAAAAACCGTCCTTTGTTAATCAAAAAATGAAAAAAAAAAAAAACCCTAACCCTAACGGGCCCCCACCGTCGCCGCGGATCCGCCCCGACGCCGCCGCCCGATCCGCCGCCACCGCCGTTGCATCCGGATCGTGAAGGTCGCCACCGGCCGGATCCGGGTTATGAAGGTCATCGCCGGTGGGATCCGGCCTCCCCCAGGTGGATTCGCCTTCCTCCCCCACCGGAGGCTGCGGGATCCGGGGGCGCCTCGCCGCATGTCGTGGTCACTCCCGCACGCCGTGGCCGCGGAGGAGTCACCCCCACACTAGTGGAGCGGTCGACTCGCATCCGCACCCCGGTGGAGGTGGCGGTGCTTAGCCCCACGCCGGTGGCGGCCGACCCCACACCCGCACCGGTGGAGCGGCCCGGCCGCACCCGCCGCCATGCGCGGGAGAGGGAGGGAAGGGGAGGGGTTGAGCCGGTGGTGTGGAAGGGGAGGGGTGGATCCAGTCCTCTACGTCGTGGTTGCGAGATGCGCAACAGAGGGAGGGGAGGAGCCGATTGGGGGAGTGAGGAGAGAAAGAGAAGTGAGGACTCGGCTGTGAGAGAAGTGAGGGAGGAGAGATGAAACCCTAGGGTTGGTTTGTGCTCGTTTTTATATGATGAAGGTGTTATTGGGCTCAGCACCTGGTATTGGGTTGGAAAATGTTATCGGGTTGGGCCAGATTAACGATGGCGGTTTTTTTATAAAAACCGCCATGGTTAATACATTTTCCGTGGCGGGTTTTTAACCGCCATGATGAATTCAAAAAAACCACCATGATTAATCACAGCATTTACCGTGGCGGTTAATGAAGTCCAAGTGCCTTGTAAAGGATTTTTACTAGTAGTGGTGGGAGCCGCGGGACGGGCGGGCATGCGGGACCATTGACCTCTGGCCGGTGGGGAGCATGGGGACAACGCCTTCTCGGAGAGCCAGGGTGGGCGGAGAGCTCGCAGAGGACCAGCGTGACGGAGCGGGAGGAGCACGCACAGCAAGGTGATCGAGGGACGCACAATGCCGGTTCCGCACCCCGCAACGCGGGCGGGGGAGCCCCCGCGGCGGAGGTACCAAATCGACCTCGTAGTCCGGGTTAAGCGTGTCGAAGGCCGCGAGGTCATCAGTGGACAAGACCGCACCGCACAGCGCCAGAAATAGCAAAGTCGCGGCGGGGTGGAAGCCGGGCCGGCGGTCGGGCGTGCGTCTCCGACGAGTGGCAGGGAGGAGGAGGGCGTCGTGCGTGGAGGGTGTCGATAGCAGAGAAGAGAGCGGGGGGGAGGAGGAGGAGGGGCGTAGGGTGGTGGCCGTATGGGAACAGGGAGAGGGTGGCGGCACCCGCGGTAGTGAATAGAGCGGAGCCGGGAGCGGGGGGGGGATGAGAGGGGGATCACGGCGGCATGATTGATGGGTCGGGCTTTGTGTCGGGTCATGTCCGGACGAATTGTCTCGGACGGACGCTCGGTAATAATAATTACTGAAAAGAAAAAGGATATTTTTGCACGAAAAGCAGGCTTATAAATTGTTGTTCATTCAAGAGACCATTTCGATAAGTTAGATCAAGGGAGAAAAAAGAATTAAAAAACATAAACATTAGGGTCTTGTATAATTTCAGATGTAGGAAATGAAACATAAAGCGACCGAGAACATGGTTATGGAGGTAACTTGACATCTTTAAAGATGCAGTGGCATTTTCAATAAATTTAGTGAAAGAATTACTTGTCTTTTTATCAGCATGGAGTGATTTGTCACTATATGCCTCCGCCAATACCTTGAACCTTTTTAATGAAATTAATAACCTCTCTCAATACCTTGTACTTTTTTGTGAAAGAATTACTTGCACCTTTCAGTTGATTTTGTAATTTTTTAATAGCCATGTACAGTTCATCTTGAAAAATAAACTCTAACAAAAGAAATGATTGTGAGCTTATATTGTGCGTGGAATTATTGCTCTATTTATTATTGCCTATTATCGCCAAATGTGTATTATTTCTGCGTCAAGAGAAATGATTTGGTAAGTTGTGCGGACTAAACAATGTTTTTTTACTGAGCGACCAGTCAAAATAAGGTGTGGCTGATATGACGTACTCCCTCCGTCCCAAAATAAACGACGTTTTGGGTTTTTCGTGCCACAAGTTTGACTCGATTTGTAGAAAATACGTAGAAGATTTAAATCTCCAAATAAATTTGTTAAAAAACTAGATCAAAAAGATCTTTCTAATGATACTAATTATGTAATATAAATAATAATCCTATTTTAATATATAATTGCCGGCATATGTTTCTCGGGAAGCGAAAAACGCCGTTTATTTTGGGACGGAGGGAGTACGTAGTAGCCAGGCAGCAACAGCCACACTGGCATCTGAACAACCTGTCGAACGGAGGATGTATCGGCAGTATTAAATGAGTGGTGCTGGCTATAAGATGCATCAAGTCAGATATTAATCTTAAAATGAAATCTGACAGCTTGCAAAGAATCTAATGGAGAGCGTTGCATTAACCTCATAGAAACTGGTGGTTTCTTCCCAGTGGTAATTAAGTGGTTTCTTCCCAGAGGTAAATTCATGGTTTCTTCTCCATTGGGTCGAGTAGACATGATTTCTCCATGAAGAAACTATTTCTATGATTTTTGCTCTCTTTTCTCATTAATTACACTGCCACATCACTATTTTGCTTAGTTGGCAAACTATTTAACAGAGATAGACACTACCGTTAATACTCCATTGGGAGTGCCCTTAGGATGTATCGCTAGAGCTAAGTGAGTTGGTGCCGGCTACAAAGATGTATATTGATTCACAAGTTAACATTACCTTTCAATTGAAATATATAGCTTGTATAGAATCCAAAGTGGAGTGTGAGATATTTGCGCACCAAAGATGAATCTAGTGTAGTGAATCCAATATGAGGAACTTATACACATGGCATGACATGACCTACGTACACTGTGACTGATTTTACGAGGAACGACTGACAACAATGTCTATTATGTACTACTATTGTGCCACTACCCAGCCTGCTTGGCGTGGGCCAGTTGTTGTGGCATGCCTCTGAAACGATCTTAGATCGCTAGCTAGTGGGGGTTAATAATATAGCCTATAAAAATTGCTTTTGCGAAGACACAACACTAGAGCGAAGGTGATTTGTACAACAAATGGTCCTAATAGCCTTAACCTGCTCTAGTTCTAGAGCAACCAAGCAAGCCCCTACACAATTATAGTAGCAAGTTATTTGTCTAAATCACAATACCACACAATCTACTACAATAATTAAGAAACTCTAGCTAGCTAATTTCGTGAGCAACAAAAACAAGCTACGCACTCGACTACTAAAACTACCACTAACTAGAGGCTACTCTACCAAGCAACTATGCAATAACACCAAGCAGTATACCCCGTAAATCTAGTAATCATATTTATAGTTTGATCTCTCAACTTGCTGCTAAGTGTTCGCTCTCTCCATTCATCCTCAGTATAGAGCATATTTTTATAGAGTATAGGAATTTGAAAGCTGTCCTGTATTCCCAAACGGCTCTGTTCATATAGATTATCGATCAGAATAGCTCATATTACTGCAAATATTTTGCTTAACTAGCGAACAATCTTTCATTTTGCTTTTCTAAATTTATGACAGGGGAAAGAAGAATGTGGCACATTGAATATATGAAGGTTGAGGAAGCTAATGAATGCTCTGCATTATTTGCTGAACTATCACCAGTACGACATGCATGTGGGCGTGTGTAGAATGTGTGTGTGCAGTGTTATGTACACATGTGCATGAGTGTGATGCCATATATATAGCTTGTCAATAATACCTTTAAGATCATTGTGTGCCATCATCCCAGCGCATTGTCGATCTCGCCTTGTCATGCCATAGATGTCCATGCCGTGACTCCCTACCCATGGAATGCATTGCAGTTTAGAAGTCATTTAGTTTGTGGGAAAAAAGCTGACCCAACTTTCCACTTGTGTCCATGCCTCTTGTTTTCTACAGTCCACACGTTCGACCAGAGGAGTGGAACACGCTTGAGAACATATCGGCCCAGGTTCTTCTTCTCATCCCTCCCAGTGTTGTCGATAGCAGCCTCCTCGCTAGTCTCACGCGCATCATCCTCTCCCCGCTCGCCTGGCACTGCCCGCAACCTCGCCCCCTCCCAAGTTGGGCGGCGGGTGCATGTACTCGCCCCTGAGCCTCCCGTTCTCCAGCCGCTGGTGGCAATTCTCAGTCGGTAGCTCGACGACACCATCGCGTCGCTGCACCTGAAGCGGGACTTTTTTCAGTATGGCCTAGCGGCGCGACACATTCTCGGCCATCAGTATAGTGTGCTCCGGCTTTGCCACTTTCCTGTTTTGCAACATGGTCTTCGCATGTATAAGAATTTAAAAAAGAAACAATAACTATTGATTCTTTGGCTCTTTGCACCACTAGTTGTACATTTGTTCAAGCATGCATGGAACAGAAACGAGATGCATGTGTGATAGTTCCACACTTAGTATCATAAGCTCCTCCTGCATATGACACATGTACATGCCATCTTGCTGACCGCTCAACTCCATGGGCAGACATGTTATCCGTGTTACGAGCCGTGTGTAGAGTGTGATAGCTGAGCCACGAATGGACGGCGAGCCACCGCATGGTGTTATAGAGGACACACGTTCTATGTAGATTTGAGCTGCTCACTATGCGCGCAGTGTGTGGACCATCACCTTGCTGTTTTGCACCATGTTAATTGGTGACGCTCGATACGTATTACTTGTCCAATTCACTAGAGAGATGTCATGATGAAGCCACTAGCAAGCTCAAAATCACATGCATGATCACAATGGAATGAACACATGTGCACTCAATTTTTTGTGCTGCAAAACTTGGTAGATTTTCTCGACTTGATGTTTAAAATAAATATCAACCATTATAACCGAAAGACTCATTCTTGATGAGCTGAGTTACATGGACCACAAGTCCTCAACACTTACCATCCCAAGCGTCAGAATCACCGTGCATGCACTGGACGTGCTCTCATGCCAATACACATACGTTAGAGCTCAATGGGCACACCGCTTGCTAACACAACCAACTAGCAACTAGCTATTGGTAACCACAAGAATTATTCAATAGTAGTTAATTCCATGATCTGACAAACATTAAAGGTAATGAAAGGTTCGAATAACAGTTTGATATCTAGGACATTTGGTCCAGCATGCATGGCCTATTACTCGTGCAATTCTTCCAAAGTTATGCATGTTTTTGGCCTAGCAAAGCTTTGCAACTTTTGATGCACTTCATTGACCTTGCTTTCAATGTTTGAATGATACTTTAATCTCAGCCTTTTGAGCTTTATCGCCCAATCGAATAGACATCTAAAAGTAGCAATTTCATGGCTGGTCCCATCTGCGTCAACGATTATTTCATCTTCAAGGGGTATCAGAGTGAGCTTCTCGGTCTTCCACTCTGTTGGGTGCTCATAAAGACAGCCTGATGAACATAAATATTGTACCTAAGATCGAGCAGACTATTACAGTTAGATATATTGCCAAATACAATTAGGATGGAAATAATAAATGAAATAAATATACAAATTCCTATGTGGATATACTATCAACAAATTTCTATAATGAAAGTGGATCGAGGCCCTAGTTGGTTTTGGTGGTGAATGACAAGAATTAAAGGACTAATGAGTTGTTGAAATTATGAATAGATCACATGATAAATGTTCATATCAAAATCACATCATATGAGTTCTTGGCGCATGGTACACGTCCTTTCCGTCCTTGCGGTTGTCGTCCTCGTCCAACACATGCCCCAGTCGGCCTCGCACTGTCGTCCCATTCACCGATCGTACTGCAGTGCTCTTTGCCATTGGTGTGAGTCCTCTACGTCAGTACATGCGTGTAGGATGCGTGTGTTTGCGGTGTTCTGTGTGTGATGTACATATGTGTGTGAGTGTATTGTCACTTTTAGAAACCATGAAGCTTGAGGACAGTCCTCTTGCTCCTTCTCTGTCATCAAGCTGCTCATTGACCTTGATGGCCTTCCACTTGCATTGTGTGGAATGTATCGGCTACGGGATAGGGCAACACTAGCGCCATGACTTCCGGCACGTAAGTGTGTTTGGACACCGGTGCTTTACATAACCTCGCCCACCCCATTCGTTAAAAAAAAACCCACCCGTCCCCAACTCACATGGAACCCCGCCGGCCCCCAACCTTGCCCACCTCCTGCACACAAAACTAAATAGAACCAAATTTGTGTCCTTCACTAACCACCGCCCCTTGTCCCCTGTTCCCCAATGCACCTTGTTCCTCATCGTGCCCATGTCCCCAAAGAGCAAAAACACTTCAACTGCAACATTGCAAAAACATATGGAGAAACTGTGTGTGCAATATCTCGGCTATAAATACTTTTGCAACATCGAAAAAAATATATAGTGCAACATTGACAAACATGCACTACAACATCGAAAAATATCTATTGCAATAACGGAAAATATGTACAACAATACCAAAAAATATGTACTGCAGCAATAAAATTATATATTGCAATATCAAAAAACATGCACTACACCACATCGAGGAATATGTACTGCAACACTCGAATATTATCTGCTGCAACACTAAAACTTATGTACTTGCAATACCTCAAGCAGTAGCACTACAACATTGCAAAAACATATGTTGCAACGACTAAACAAATCTCATTGCAACATTCAAAAATCATCTATTGCAACATCCAAAGCACCCATTGCAACACTAGAGAAAACAACAAAAAGCATAGAAAACATCCCGTAGACCATTAACTCAAGCCCGCACAAAGGCGTAGAAAACATCACCTAGCCCATCAACTCGAGCTCGCACGAGTAAGGAGGAAATAGGACCCGAGAGGTCCCAAGAACCCTAGCTGCCGCCACATCTCTCAGATCTAGAAGAGGGATGGAAGAGGGCTAAGATGAAGAGGAGGAGGAGTGCTCGGATCCGGATGAGGTGGAGGAGGAAGGATCGGGTTCAGAGAAGGACCAACCTACCTTGATGATAAATTATCGCCGTCCTCATCTCCGGTGGGGTGTGTGGGAGCGGCGGTGGTGGTTGGGGGGTGCACTACCGAGAATCCGGAATAGCCTTGGCGGCCGAGAAATTTCCTTGAGTGCCAAAATCAAACCGCCAAGGAAAGGGTAGTTTCCTTTGGCGGTGGTGACCTGCACACAAAAGAAAATATATATTTACGGGCGGTTGGGGAAAAACCGCCAAGGTATTACAGAGTTTCCTTGGCGGATTATAACTACGCCAAGGAAATTACTTATTTCCTTGAGTGCACTTGAAACAGCCAAAGAAATGGCTCTTTCCTTGACTGTTAATTGTAACCACCAAAAAATGATCAATAAGGCAGGGCGTGATTTCCTTGGGTGAGAATCAATGTGTACAGATAGTAAGCCCCATGTTTCCTTCATTGCCCTTGTGCTCTCTCTAATATTCTTTAGTTGTGACCATGTTTGTTACCGTGGTCGGAATACGTTTGTTGAACCAAAGAAAGATAGAAAGACCCACCAAACACCAAACGATTGCCGGCTCAACTTGACCACGCGTCCGCATTGGAGTACCGCCCACAATGTTTGTTGGAAACACGACCTTAGGCCCACGAGTTGGAAAATGTGATTCACGTTACCACAACCGACCATACCCACGTGCTTGCTCCTTCCAAAGACCAGGCAATCGCCAACTCAACTTGACCACCCATCCGCATTGAGTATCGCTCACAATGTTTGTTGGAAACACGATCTTAGGTCCATGAGTTGGAAAAAACGCGTGATTCACGTTCTCACGACGCCCTCCTCCATGTGCTCACTCCCTTCCAAACACCAAACGATTTAGCTCAACGACCGCGCATCCGCGTTGGAGTATAAGCCCACAATGTTTGTTGGAAACATGGAAAACATGATTCACTTTGCCCTCCCCCTGTGCTCCCTCCCTCCCAAACAATAGGCGATTGCCCGCTCAACTTGACCGCGGCGTCCGCGTTGGAGTATTGCTCAAAATGTTTCCAAATGTTTGTTGGAAACATGACCTCGAACTCATGAGTTAGAAAACGTGATTCACATTCCACCGACTTCCCTCCCCCGCGTTAACTCGTGGCCTTACGTGGTCGTCATGTTGTCCTCTAGATCCCAATCACCGCTTATCTTCACCCTCCATCCTGGCCGTAGCCTTGCTCGGTATAGATCCGCTAGCGGTGCCTAGTTCCATGATGTCGGTGGCCTCCTCCAAAGCGCTAGCCTCCACCGGATCCGGTACAGGATCCTCCAAAGCGCTAGCCTCCACCGAGATCCGGCCTCTCGAAGGGGAGAGAGAGAGAGAGAGAGGGGTATGGAGGTAGGGAGCGGTGTGTGAGTGGGTGGGGTGTGCGGTTAGGCAAGGTGTGTTGATGGAAGCCCCATGCCTTTGTCATCTTGGCGTTTGCATTTTAGTATTTCCATTCAACAAATGGTAAGGTCAACTTCCACTTATTTAGACCTCACCGATATGGGATAATGTAGCAATATCAAACATGTTTATTCTATGGACTCCTATGAACATGACCATTTTTATGGGGCATCACCTTCCCTTTCGACAACGGCCCATCACCTTTTTCAAAGAAGAGTTGAGCCTTTGGTGTCTTGTAGTAGCACGAAAGATTGCTCCAAAAGAAAGAATTAGGTGATACATCAATATCATCTTGGTGTAAAAGAAGATGAAACTAATAGGGAATTTGTAGTCCGTAAAGTATTCTACCAATCGTCATTAAAGAAAAATGATAGATCTAAAACTTCTAGTTGAATCGATGCATCTGTTAAAAAATCAATCCTAGGACCCCAATGACAAATGTTCCCCGGCCCCATCGGCTGAACAACGATCCATGCAACACCGAGTAGTATACCCCCCCATTCGGGAGGATCGGGGCACTACTCGAGAATATGATATCACTACCGGGGCAAAAGGCCTATTACTATCGGAATTCCAACCACCAGCGGCAAAGCGGCGGTGATGCGGCGAGACCCACCACTACCGGTGCTTGACACTGGTAGTGATAGGTTTAAAAAATAAAAATGGAATACAACATGTTTTAGCGAGCATGCTCGTTGTTGTCGCCACCACACCCTATTGTCGCACTCGCATGCATCCGGCGAGCATGCTCACACATCTCAAACCATAGAAGAATCAATTCACACATCACAAACGGGGAGGAATTCATGGAAGAAACTCGCTACACCTTCAACACCTGCAGTTCATCTAAGAAAAATTCTTACATCACGGAATAACGAGGAGGGAGTGGCACCGCCGCTTGCCGGATCCGCCCGGCGGCCGGCGCTTCCTATCGGATCCGCCGGGGAAGGAACCGCGCCGCCCGGCCGGATCGGTGGGAGGGAGGGAGGCGATCCAACGCTTCGGGGAGGGAAGGAGGCCGGGCTGGGCCGTCGCCATAGGCCACGCTTCGGCAAGACCGCCCATTTGCCACGCTACAAGAGGAAATAGAGAGAGTGGAAGGAGCCGCGCCCGCTGTCGGATCCGGCCGGGAAGGAGCCGCCATCGGGAACGAGTCGCACCGCTGCCGGATCCGCCCGGGAAGGAGCGCCACCAAAGGCCTAATCCACCGGGGAAGCCGCGCTAGTGGCCGGATCGCGCCCGGCGAGGGAGCCACGCCACCGGCGGATCGGGTGGAGAGAGGGGGGAGGGAGAGAGGGAGGCCGTCTTGAGAAGTGCGGATGTGGGAATTTGAGGTGGATAGAGATGTGCGGGGACCGTGGGGATCGCGCGGGCAAAGTGATAAGTGCGTGCGTGAGGGCCGAAGTTAGCCAAGATGAATAAAAATTTTGGGTCCAGTCCATATATCGCTAAAGGTTAACTCAATCAACCGATCTTGCTATAGATTTCTTGTCGGGTTTTCATACCAAACCGATCATGATATGGACTTTCACTTTGCCGATCTTGTCTAGTGTCAATTATTTTCTGATTTTAAAGCCACGAAAGGGTCATCACTGTCGGTTCTCTTAATTTCGCCCGGTGATGCCGATTAAGCGATGATGTATGATTCTGTAGTAGTGAGGTAAACCAAGTGATCATATTTTATAGTTTGAACTCTCTACTTGCTGCTAAGTGTTCCCTCCCTCCATTGATCAGTATAGTATAGAGCATATTTTGGCAAAGTACAGGAATGCGAAAGCTGTCATGTATTCCTAAACGGCTCTGTTCATTTAGATTAACAATCAAAATAACCCATATTAGTACGAATATTTTGCTTAACTAGAGAACAATCTTCATTTTGCTTTTCTGAATTTGTGACAGGGGAAGGCACATCGAAGATGAAGGTTGAAGCTACTAAATGTTCTGCATGCCTTGTTGAATTATGACCTACGTGTGTGTGAGGGTGTGTAGGATGTGTGTGTTCAATGTTATGTACACATGTGTGTGTGCAGTGTTATTATGTACACATGCTGAGGTGGTAGCATGAAAGCAAGATGAGACAAACTGTCGTGGCTCTCACACTATATGCTACTTAGGGGGAGGCGCATATATGTCATGTGGGGCCACTCTATAGTTGCAGAAACATGAAAACTGACATGATCGGCCATTATTAGTTGAAAAGGAAAGAGATCAGCTTAACCGATTGATTTGTTAGATTGGAAAAAATCTAGGAGAATTGTTGGCTTGATTCCTATGTAAACCACCTCACAATCTATATCGAGGCATCAGAATTAAGTAATAATTAAGTTCCCTCCTATCTCTCTTCCTCTACCAATATATCCTTCTACTCTACTATTGGGGGCAGCAAGGCCCTAAGCCTCAGCAACCAGATGAGCACCAATACCACTCCACTGCCTTAGCCTTCCACCCCTGATCCCATTGTCATATCGTAACACACCTTTTAGATTAGGAAAGAAAATTAACAGAGCCCAGATTTGAATTGATCCAATGATGTTATTTGCAAAACCTACATCTATTCAATTTTCAACTTGATTAAATGGCCAGAAGGACTAGAAAAGAAGGAATAGAAACAAATGGGGATGAGTGGACACCTAACCTTATCATTCATCATCTTGGATCGACCACTATTGCCGAGTGCTAAAGGAGGAGACGACACTAATTCACCTCTCTCAACCCCTCCTGCTGTTCGGTAACGTCTCTCCACAAGATTCATCGTCTTGGCATCTTAGCTGTCCTTGATGGTTCTAAGAGATCCTCCATGTGCTACACCCTGACGATTCTTTCTAGAGTGGTTCAAGAGCCTTTTTAGCCAAGAACAAGCTCTATATCGGCCCTATTGGTTTCTAGATCAGATTGGCCGGTTACGCTGCGTTCTTGCTGCATTGTAGGTCGTGTGCGACTTTCTTAGGCGTCCAAAGCCTGCAGGTTGATCCAGACCTTGTTCAGCATCAACACACTTTTTGGTGAGTCCACTAGGGATATATGGTTATTATAGGAAGCAATAACAACTAACCTATTATTTTCAAAGTATTCACACTATGTACGGCCCACAAACGTAGGATCACATGCAAGAGAGCTCCAAGTTCGTAGAGAGGAGGTGCGGTGTTTTGTATTCAACATTTTTTTTAATCTAACAACAGGTATATAAAATATTCATCCATTTTATTAGCTGTCAATCTCCGCTCACCTACCTATGTAGATTAATCATTTATTATATTGCACGTAACGTTTATGACATACCTTAAAATTTAGTTGAATGGCGGCGAATTGGTTGCGGGCGATTAGTTTAGAGAAATGTTATGCTACAGCTACAAGTGTTGTGCACTCAAATTCTTCTCCATTGTCTCCTCACGTACCCCTTTGCTTCCTCTGCCGCTCCCCTTCCTCACGCTCGCGGCCCACGCTCGCTTCGGACACGTGCCTGAGCCAGAGAGGAAGAAGAAGCCGCCTGCGAGGAGGTTGCCGGCGTTGGAGACGACAACTTCGATGTTGTCGGGTAAGTGCAGTGCTCTTTCTCTTCAACTCTCCCTTTCTTTTTGTCCAATTCTATCAGTCTTATAAGGCAGGTCAAGGAGAGCCGGGCGGTCGTAGATGGGGCGGTGCCCGAGGAGGTTAGGGGCCCTAGCCGTGGTTGCCATGGGAGGAGGAGAGGGGGAAAGAGGCGGCCCCGTGGCGAGGTGGTGGCGGCAGCAGAGGGACGGAGGAAGAAGAGTAGTGGTTGTGAAGACGAGGAGGAAGGAGCATGAGCCGTTGGATGAGAAGAATGACGGTCCAAAAAACGAGTCTTGAGAGAGAAGAGGAAACAACCGAGGGATGGCTACCCGTGTCCTTAGTTTACGATCTCCCTTGTTTGTTTTAGGTTAAAATCTTATTCTCGGCTAGCTTGCCACGAGACATTTGAGGGGTGAGAAAAATATTACCCTGTTGCTAACCGTGTGTAGTTTTTTTATATAGTGTGTTGCTTTCTCTAAGGAATTAAATAAAACCCTTACAGATACGCCAGCGGCAACACGCGGAATAAGTAAGAATGATTTAATTTCTTAGAGAAAGCATTAGTAGGCTCTAGCAAGCAAATGTAAAATTTAATTATCTACTACTTCTATAAGAACAAACCCCACGCAAGCAAATGTAAAATTTAATTATCTACTACTTCTATAAGAACAAACCCCACTACGCAATTTCTCTACCTCCTCTCCCGTTGTCTAGGGTTCCACCATCACATAGCCGAAGAGAATCAAGGATATAAATTGGCATCCGTAGGAGTGTAGACATGTGCGAGTTCACACTAATAGGAATCGATCGCCTCTAGATTGATCTAGATTGAATAGCACGGCCCCCACAGCAGCCATAAATACTCTTGTGTGGAAGCTGAGAAGTTCCTGATGTAACTAGCGCTTCAATGCCTGAGTGCCTGACTCTTCGTGCCAACTACAAATAAAGCTCTTATTGTTTCATTTATTTCATAATGCATGCAAATTGCGGGTCAAATTGTGGGCGTTCGTGCATTCACCGTCAACAAAACTGGATTTCAAAAGAATTCGCACACATGGGTCATATTTCATAACGCATGTGAATTTCGAGTCAAATTGTGGGCGGCAAGCCAATAACGAATTATATTTCATAATTTCTCTCTATAGGCACTATTATAAGGATATATTTATTATTACCTTATAAGAACAATGGGGAAAAGGGTATAAGGGTCTTTTAAATAGATTAATGAATCTAATAATGATAGACTTCTTCTATTTTATTTGCCTCTTTGAAATGGAAAATCTTGACCCCTGCTCCTTCCCTAATGCCTCGCCTTCCTCCCTCCATGGTAAGAGGCGTGGAGGCCGCAACGCCGTGGTGGTGGCTGAGAAGGATACCATGAAGCCGGAAGAGAAGCTAGAAGAGCATAGATTGGGCAGCCCAAACATCTTGGCTACACTTAGAATTTTAAAACTATATGACTGTTGAAATCATTTTACATAATGTGAAGCCAACTTGCATTAAATTGGCATTCGTAGGAGTGTAGACATGTGCAGTTCACACTAATAGGAATCGATCGCCTCTAGATTGAATAGCACGGCCCCCACAAAGCAGCCCATAAATACTCTTGTGTGGAAGGCGAGAAGTTCTGATATAACTAGCGCTTCAATGCCCGAGTGCCCGACTCTTCGTGCCAACTACAAATAAAGCTCTTATTATTTCATTTACTTCATAACGCATATGAATTGCATGTCAAATTGTGGGCGTTCGCGTTCAACGTCAACAAGACTAGATTTCAAAAAGAATTCGCAACACATGGGTCATATTTCATAACGCCGGGGTCAAATTCTAGGCGACACGCGAATAACGCGAATCATATTTCATAATTTCTCTCTATAGGCACTAATATAAGGATATATTTATTATTACCTTCTAAGAACAATGGGGAAAAGGGTATAAGGGCCTTTTAAATAGATTAATGAATCTAATAATGATAGACTTCTTCTATTTTATTTGCCTCTTTGAAACGGAAGATCTTTGACCCCTGCTCCTTCCCTAATGCCTCGCCTTCCTCCCTCCGTGGTAAGAGCGCGTGGAGGCCCTTAACGCCGTGGTGCCGAGAAGGATACCATGAAGCCGGAAGAGAAGCTAGAAGAGCATAGATTGGGTAGCCCAAACATCTTGGCTACACTTAGAATTTTGAAACTATATGATTTGTTGAAATCATTTTACATCATGTAAAGCCAGCTTGCATTAAATTGGCATCCGTAGGAGTGTAGACATGTGCGAGTTCACACTAATAGGAATCGATACGCCTCTAGATTGAATAGCACGGCCCCCCCAAAGAAGAATAAATACTCTTGTGTGGAAGTCGAGAAGTTCACGATGTAACTAGCACTTCAATGCCCGAGTGCCTAACTCTTCGTGCCAACTACAAATAAAGCTCTTATTGTTTCATTTATTTCATAACGCATGTGACTTATAGGTCAAATTGTGGGCATTCACGTTCACCGTCAACAAGACTACATTTCAAAAGAATTCGCAAAGACATGGGTCATATTTCATAACGCATGTGAACTAGCGGGTCAAATTGTGGGCGGACGCGAATAACGAATCATATTTCATAATTTCTCTCTATATGCACTATTATAAGGATATATTTATCATTACCTTATAAGAACAATGGGGAAAAGGGTATAAGGGCCTTTTAAATAGATTAATGAATTTAATAATGATAGACTTCTTCTATTTTATTTGCCTCTTTGAAATGGAAAATCTTCGACCCCTGCTCCTTCCCTAGTGCCCCGCCTTCCTCCCTCCATGGTAAGAGGCAATGGAGGCCGCATGGTGCAGGCTGAGAAGGATACCATGAAGCCGGAAGAGAAGCTAGAAGAGCATAGATTGGGCAGCCCAAACATCTTGGCTACACTTAGAATTTTGAAACTATATGACTGTTGAAATCATTTTACATCATGTGAAGCCAGCTTGCATTAAATTGGCATCCGTAGGAGTGTAGACATGTGCAGTTCACACAAATAGAATCTGATCGCCTCTAGATTGAATAGCACAGACCCCCACAGGCAGCCATAAATACTATTGTGTGGAAGCTGAGAAGTTTATGATGTAACTAGCGCTTCAATGCCTGAGTGCCTGACTCTTCGTTCCAACTACAAATAAAGCTCTTATTGTTTCATTTATCTCATAACGCATGAGAATTGCGGGTCAAATTGTGGGCGTCCGCGTCCATCGTTAACAAGACTAGATTTCTAAAGAATTCGCAACATGGGTCATATTTCATAATGCATGTGAATTGCGGGTCAAATTGTGGGCGACACGCGAATAATGAATCATATTTCGTAATTTCTCTCTATAGGAACTATTATAAGGATATATTTATTATTGCCTTATAAGAACAGTGGGGAAAAGGGTATAAGGGCCTTTTAAATAAATTAATGAATTTAATAATGATAGACTTCTTCTATTTTATTTGCCTCTTTGAAACGGAAAATCTTCGACCCTGCTCCTTCCCTAGTGCCCCGCCTTACTCCCTCCGTGGTAAGAGGCGTGGAGGCCGCAGCGCCGTGGTGGAGGCGAGAAGGATACCATGAAGCCGGAAGAGAAGCTAGAAGAGCATAGATTGGGCAGCCCAAACATCTTGGCTACATTTAGAATTTTGAAACTATATGACTGTTGAAATCATTTTACATCATGTGAAGCCAACTTGCATTAAATTGGCATTCGTAGGAGTGTAGACATGTGCAGTTCACACTAATAGGAATCGATCGCCTCTAGATTGAATAGCACGGCCCCCCACAGCAGCCATAAATACTCTTGTGTGTAAGGCGAGAAGTTCCCGATATAACTAGCGCTTCAATGCCCGAGTGCGACTCTTCGTGCCAACTACAAATAAAGCTCTTATTATTTCATTTACTTCATAACGCATATGAATTGCATGTCAAATTGTGTGCGTTCGCGTTCACCGTCAACAAGACTAGATTTCAAAAGAATTCGCGGCACATGGGTCATATTTCATAACGGTCAAATTCTAGGCGACACGTGAATAACGAATCATATTTCATAATTTCTCTCTATAGGCACTAATATAAGGATATATTTATTATTACCTTCTAAGAACAATGGGGAAAAGGGTATAAGGGCCTTTTAAATAGATTAATGAATCTAATAATGATAGACTTCTTCTATTTTATTTGCCTCTTTGAAATGGAAAATCTTCGACCCCTGCTCCTTCCCTAGTGCCCGTCTTCCTCCCTCCGGTGGTAAGAGGGAGTGGAGGCCGCTTGCCGTGGTGCGGCCGAGAAGGATACCATGAAGCCGGAAGAGAAGCTAGAAGAGCATAGATTGGGTAGCCCAAACATCTTGGCTACACTTAGAATTTTGATACTATATGATTTGTTGAAATCATTTTACATCATGTAAAAGCCGGCTTGCATTAAATTGGCATCCATAGGAGTGTAGACATGTGCGAGTTCACGTAATAGGAATCGATCGCCTCTAGATTGAATAGCACGGCCCCCAAAGAAAGAATAAATACTCTTGTGTGGAAGCCGAGAAGTTCCCGATGTAACTAGCCCTTCAATGCCCGAGTGCCTAACTCTTCGTGCCAACTACAAATAAAGCTTTTATTGTTTCATTTATTTCATAACGCATGCGACTTATAGGTCAAATTGTGGGCATTCACGTTCACCGTCAACAAGACTACATTTCAAAAGAATTCGCAGCACATGGGTCATATTTCATAACGCATGTGAATTGCGGGTCAAATTGTGGGCGACGCGAATAATGAATCATATTTCGTAATTTCTCTCTATAGGAACTATTATAAGGATATATTTATTATTGCCTTATAAGAACAATGGGGAAAAAGGGTATAAGGGCCTTTTAAATAGATTAATGAATTTAATAATGATAGACTTCTTCTATTTTATTTGCCTGTTTGAAACCGAAGATCTTCGACCCCTGCTCCTTCCCTAATGCCTCGCCTTCCTCCCTCCGTGGTAAGAGGGGTGTTGAGGCCGCAATGCCGTGGTGAAGGCTAAGAAGGATACCATGAGGCTTGAAGAGAAGCTAGAAGAGCATAGATTGGGCAGCCCAAACATCTTGGCTACACTTAGAATTTTGAAACTATATGACTGTTGAAATCGTTTTACATCATGTGAAGCCAGCTTGCATTAAATTGGCATCCATAGGAGTGTAGACATGTGTAGTTCACACTAATAGGAATCTGATCGATTCTAGATTGAACAGCGCGGCCCCCACAACAGCCATAAATAATCTTGTGTGGAAGCGAGAAGTTTCTTATGTAACTAGCGCTTCAATGCCCGAGTGCCCGACTCTTCGTGCCAACTACAAATAAAGCTCTTATTGTTTCATTTATTTCATAACGCATGCGAATTATGGGTCAAATTGTGGGCGTTCACGTTCACCGTCAACAAGACTAGATTTCAAAAGAATTGGCAGCACATGGATCATATTTCATAACGCATGTGAATTGCAGGTCAAATTATGGGCGACACGCGAATAACGAATCATATTTCATAATTTAAATCGTAGGCACTATTATAAGGATATATTTATTATTGCCTTATAAGAACAATGGGGAAAAGGGTATAAGGGCCTTGTAAATAGATTAATGAATCTAATAATGATAGCCTTCTTCTATTTTATTTGCCTCTTTGAAACGGAAAATCTTCGGCCCCTGCTCCTTCCCTAATGCCTCGCCTTCCTCCCTCCTTGGTAAGAGGCAGTTGAGGCCGCAACGCCGTGGTGAAGGCTAAGAAGGATACCATGAGGCTCGAAGAGAAGCTAGAAGAGCATAGATTGGGCAGCCCAAACATCTTGGCTACACTTAGAATTTTGAAACTATATGACCGTTGAAATCATTTTACATCATGTGAAGCCACCTTGCATTTTACAGGAAATTAACATCCAACATGTGCTTCATTGTTAGTCTTTGCAACAAATTTTAGTGACTCCTCTAACATAAATGAGACCTGGAGCATCGGTGTAGTCACCGCCGATAATAAGACTGAAGAAGCATATCATGGCATTACAAAACAGTAGATAGATAAAAGAAGGCCTTTAGTGATCCTAGCTTTATATGCCCACACAACAGCGAAAAGTGAAAAGAACTAATGAACAATTAAGATATCTATCGCTTAGCTTGCTCGGCGCTCAGCTGCAGGCTAATGATAGTGGGCTCCATCGGTTGCTCTTTGTTAGTGTGCATGGTGGGAGGCACCGGCGGAGCTACTTTGGGGCGAGCTGGGGCAGCTGCCCCAGCTACCCGCCGAGCGCAACTCAGAGGCAGACTCTGACACTTCCCTTTGATGCCTGTCCGCCAGTGTGTGTGTCACCTGGAAGTCTGATGGCTTTGCTTGCTAGGCTAGAGTAGCAGCAAGCTAGCAGCAGCCCAAGGACCCACGCGTGAGACAGGAAGCACAGGCACCCATGGCCCATCCATGTTAGCTCTCCTGCACGCACTTCAACTTTGACAAATTCTTTCATGCAATCGCCATCATCCATCGTTGTGGTGCATCCCTCTACGCCAAATCATGTTTTGTACTTCGTTCTTTAATATATGATGTTTAGAACAAACAAATTAGTTCATTTTTACCTAACTAGCTTGTCGTAGACGTCATATATATTTAAAAACGAAGGGAGTATTTTTTTTGTATTTTTACGATGTGTAGCACATTTACAAATTTATTCTATAAAACAAGGTTGTGTTATTACTACTTTAATTTTGTGCCATATTTTTTTGTAATATATATGTGGTCTCTCTTTTTAAAAAGTTGCCCCAGCTATATTTTCATCCTGGCTACGTCACTGGTGGGAGGCTGACATGGATTGCACGCCTCTGTGGCTCCATGCCTCCATTGGTGTGTAGCTGGCTAGCAGCATCGCAGGCTTTAAGCAAGAAGACAAAGATATGAGCAAAGATACTTATTCTCCTTTCTCTATCTATCTGTCTAAGAAAACTAATAAAATAATCACTATGGCGTCCTAGAACAAAATTTCCTAAAAATAAGAAATTTGACTACATTGGTGTATAGTTCTTCATGTCTGCTAGAATCATTACAACTCAAAATCATGATGTAAGAAACATGGACCCTAGCACGCATAGCCTATTACTCGCAAGCAATTCTTCCAAACTTATGCATGTTTATAACCTAGCAAAGCTTTGAAACTTTTGATGCCCTTCATTGAACTTGCTTTCAATGTTTGAATCATACTTTAAGAAAGCAGTTTTTTGGTGTGTATGTGCTCAGCACACACTATCTGCATTTTATAATTTACATTGAGATTTGTGCACTAGGAGAGAGAGAGAGAGTGTGTGTGTGTGTTGAACACATAGAGGGAGTGTGCTGAACACTTGGAAGGAGAAGTGTTGCAGCACAAATTTTGAAGCACATTTAGACGGTGTAGATGGTGTGTGCTGAGCACATGCGTGTTGTTGCATTGTATATTCGATACTTTAATCTCAACCTTTTTAGCTTTACCGCATAATCAAATAGATGTTTAAAAATATGTTTGCTAATTCTTTACTATGATGATAACAAAAGTATTAAGATTCTTTAATAGAGAATGATTGTCTCTTAGATGATTAAGCCTATGTTAAAGCTAGAGTGCCCCCACTATCATACATGAATTGAAATTGATATATGGATGTAAATAACGATGCCTCAAATTTGATAAATTAGTATATTTTTTGTTGCACCCTATCTTTTGTGAGCTTGTATTGTGTGTGGAATTATTGCTCTATTTGTTATTGCAGATTGTCGTCAAATGATTATTATTTGCGTGAAAAGAAAAGATTTGGTAAGTTGTGCTGACTAAACTATGCCTTTTTTATTGGGCGACCAGTCAAAAGAAGAGTCAATGTGCTCATTCCACTCTAGTATTAAAACTAGTAGGTGGTGGTGTGGCTGATACGACATAGTAGCCAGCCAACAACAGGCGCAGTGGCTGCTGAACAACCTGTCGAACAGTCACATTTTTTGGATGTATCGACAATATTAAATGAATGGTGATGGCTATAAGATGCATATTTCACAAGTTGACATTAATTTTCAAATGAGATTTGACAGCGTGCAGAGAATCCAAAGTGGGGTATCTTTAGAACGTATCACTAGTATTAAGTGAGTTGGTGCGCACCAAAGATGAATTTAGTGTAGTGAATCCAATATGAGGAAATTACACATAGGGCATGAAATGAACTACACTATGACCGATTTTATGCGGAACGGTTGACAACAGTGTCTATTGTGCACTACTATTGCGCCACTACCCCGCATGCCTAGGCGTGGGCCAGTTGTTGTGGCATGCCTATGAAAGGATCTAGATCGCTAGCTTGTGGGGTCATAACCTATAAAAATTGCTTTTGCTAAGGCACAACACCAGAGCGCAGGTGATTAGTACAACAAATGATCCTAATACTCTCTGCCTGCTCTAGTTATAGAACAACCAAGCAAGCCCCTACACAATTATAGTAGCAAGTTATTTGTCTAAATCACAATACCACACAATCTACTACACTAAGAAACTCTAGCTACCTAAATTAGTGAGCAACAAAAACAAGCTATGCACTCGACTACTAAAACTACCACTAACTAGAGGCTACTCTACCAAGCAACCATGCAACACCGAGCAGTATTACCCCCGTAAATCTAGTAATCATATTTTATAGTTTGATCTCTCAACTTGCTGCTGCTAAGTGTTCCCTCTCTACATTCATCATTAGTATAGAGCATATTTTGGCAGTGTATTCCAAAATTCCTGCACACTGCACAATGAGCTCCCCTGGCCTACGTGTGACAAGTGTTCGTTCCATCTTGCTAGGCACTCAACGTCGTGGGCAGTCATGTGCGCGTGTTACGAGCCATGTGCGTGGAGAGTGATATCACGAACAGACGAGGAGCCACCACATTTGTTGTAGAGGACACGTGTCATATGTAGAGACTTGCAGTGCTAAGGTGTTGCGTGATGCGGACTTACCACACCGAGTTTTTCCCCTAGTAGCATTGGCTTTGGAACCAGTACTATACCTACATGGCCTCTAGGCTGATCTTTGCACTGAGCCATTGTGTCGGCTCATCTACATGGTCATTTTGTTGGCAAAGCACTGCATGGCACAACACATGGCAAATATAAAAAGCCTAGGACTAAATGATCTCTAGTCCCGAGTATTGGTTCCAAGCAGGAGTAATAAAGGTGTCCTTTGTTGACGATAGTTAATGTCAATTTTTTTTACGAATAAATGAAATATTTAAGAACAAGAGCATTAGAAGATATGGTTTATATTAATGATTTCCACGAGTTTTGTTGCACACTCAGTTTTGCAAGTGAACTCACCTCGCACAGACCGGGGCCCACATGCTGACATGTGGGGCCGGTGGCCTGGCAAGTGGGGCCGCGTGGCCTGCCCTAAGAGAGCCACATGTCCTATTTCTGGAACCTTCCTATAACCGACCTATGGAGTAGATCTAAGCCGTCCAATCAAGTCGGTTTGATCCAAGGGCTGAGATTCATCCTATAGGGCTATATAAGCAAGGGCGCACCTCACCCCTGAAGCCCTAATTCATTATCTCTCAGTCAGATTGATTGCAGAGGTGTCCCAATGTAAGGATAACCTCTCTCTCATGGATTAGAGAATTAGAATTAGATTAGAAGTAGATTAGACATGAGATTAGAAGAAGATTAGGTCTAGATTAGATCTAGATCTAATTGAGAGTTAGGGAGAGTGGAGTTGCACTCCGGTTCTAGAAAGTCTTCAGAGTTTGGTATGTCTTTGTATCTTTACTTTACAAGACTTATGCTTTAATATATTTATCTTCTCTATTTATTTTTATGTCTTTCATATATATGTTTTTAGTGTAGTGTTTATATTCATTTGTATGGGATCTTTGCTCGTATTGAGTGCTCTAGTTATTAGTTGTAGCTAGAGTAGTAATCGATAGTATAGACATGGCGTTTAGACTATAGGTTACCTGAGGTTGCACTCAGTCCTCCAATTAGTTGTGGTAGCCCCAGGGGTGATAGTTCTGTCAGGCCTTTATAATCCACCACTTTAGGGTTGATGTTCATAGAGCTTTTGATAGCCTTCCCTCAACTACTTATTCCCGTCTTTCTCGAGAGTTGGAAACATACTTGTTGCTCCAAAGTGTTTATGTATGATTGTGTTGGGTTCTAACTTTGATTTTCCAAAAACTTTCATCCCAAACTTTGAAGTTGCGGGAAAGTTCCGCACAAAACTTGTGAAAGACGGGAAAGGAAATCGAAGGTGACTTCGGGGAAGTGGGAATTTCGAACACCAAGTCAAGGCTTCATAAACATGACTCACGGAGGGAGTGAAGATGACTTCGCGAACTTTGGCTTCACCGGGAAGACAAAAATGTCAAAGCGGAAAAATAACATCAAGAAATGTCCGGCGAAGTTGGCGATATTAACTTCGCTGAGATTCAACAAGCGCCAAGAGCCCGATATTTACGGGCGAAGATGAAATTGTTTCCCATTTGGAGAGATAGAACTTAGGAACTTTGAAATATAAGTCTTTGTATTTTTTACGTATTTTTTTTCGAAGTCGGGGGGCCTATAAATACCCCCTAATATCCTTTGTAAAAGCCATGTTGAATGGCCGCTTTGTAACCTATGTCATCATCAATAAAGTGTTGAGTGATATTTCACCCAACAGTTGCTATATCTTAGAACCAAAGTAGTAGAGAAGTACTTAGGAACCTTGATTTCTCCTAATCGTCCTCTTGATTAGCTAAGTTATTCATTTATCTTATAATAGTTTTAGTCATGTTATTATTAGATTTCTTGTATGCATTATTATTCATAGCATTATTTATATTTATCACTTACCCCTCTTTAGTCTAGTTGGTTTGCACTACTACAAAAGGGAACTAAGAGAGCGCTGGGTTTTACATTAGGGGCGGCTTATAATTTGAGCCGCCCCTAATGTATCTTGAAATTTCGGGTACAAGCAAACCGCCCCTCTTTGTTGGCACATTAGGGACTCGGCTCGTAACAAACCGCCCCTATTTGTTGGCACATTAGGGGCGGCTCATGTTACGAGCCGCCCCTAATGTTACGACTTACATTAGGGGCGGTTATATTTCAACCACCCCTAATGTCTCCTCAAATCGAGGGCGGTTATATTTCACCACCCCTAATGTAACCTCAAATCGAGGGCGGTTATATATAGAGCCTCCCCTAATGTGTTTTGGTCAAACATGGTCAAACGAAGCACTAAATGACCTCAAATCAAAAAACTTTGAATACAAAAAGTTGTATATATAGAGTGTAGATCTTGAGGAGCTACACAAAGTTGGTATAATTACCGGGAGAAGTCACGCGGTAATTAAAATAATCGAGAGAAAATTACCAAACAATTTCAGAAAATTCTCAAACTTAGCAGTGCCTTCACACATGCCATGTAGACGCCTCAGAAAATTTTTGAGGCCGATAGCATACTGCAAAGCGCACATGCCACACAACAATGAGAAACCTAAGTGTAAGGATAGGGTTCGGTGAAAGGTTCCGTATACCACTATGAAGTACGTCTGCTCGCGCTATGTCCAAACTTTCTCAAATTTTTTTTTTTGTGGTCATTTACACCCAAAATATGGCCCCACGTAAAATCCTAGGTTTTTTAGTCATTTTTGAAATTACCGTATTTTTTTCTACGTGCGTTTTGCGACCAAATATGGTGAATTACACTTTGAAAACACAATAATTTCGCACCGGCCTCCACAAGTTTTGCCTCCTAGGGCACAAGACACCTTGCAGCAAAAAGTTTGGCACTTTGTTTTTGGTCTTTTTGGGGGGTGGTCATAGTTCAACGTATAATTACCGGGAGAAGTCGTGCGGTAATTAAAATAATCGAGAAAAACTACCAAACAATTTCATAAAATTCTCAAACTTGGTTGTGCCTTCACACATGCCATGTAGACGCCTCAGAAAAAAGTTTGAGGCCGATAGCACACTTACCAAAGCACACAAGCCACACAACCATGAGAAACCTAAGTGTAAGGATAGGGTTCGGTGAAAGATTCTCAGATACCACACTATGAAGCACGTCTGCCCCCGCCTATGTCCAAACTTCCTCAAATTTTTTTGTGGTCATTTACACCCAAAATATGGCCCCCACGCAAAATCCTAGGTTTTTAGTCATTTTTGAAATTACCGTATTTTTTTCTACGTCGTTTGCGACCAAATATGGTGAATTACACTTTGAAAACACAATAATTTCGCACACGGCCTCCACAAGTTTTGCCTCCTAGGGCACAAGAGACCTTACGGCAAAGTTTGGCACCATTTCAGGTCTTTTTGGGGGTGGTCGAGTTCAACGTATAATTACCGGGAGAAGTCACGCGGTAATTAAAATAATCAGAGAAAATTACCAAACAATTTCATTAAATTCTCAAACTTGGCAGTGCCTTCACACATGCCATGTAGACGCCTCGAGAAAAAAGTTTGAGGCCGACAAAGACACTTTACAAAAGCGCACATGCCACACAATCCAAGGTATTTATAAGATAATTGTAAAATATTTTATCACAAGCTACCAAAGTTTCCATGTCGTAATACACAAAAAAGCTGGAGGTCTTGATAATATGTTTTTATTAAAATTATTTAGTCATAATACAGTATACAATATAATATTTATTTTTTTTTTTGAGAGTTTACGTACATTTCCAAACTAAAGAAAATGAAAAACATGAAATATTTTTTGGGCTGATAGAGCTTTAGTTTAGCCCAAAATGCCAGATAAGCCCAATACTCCGAGAAGCCCAGCTATACCCTCCCCCTCGTTATCAGCCGTTCATCTCTGTAATCGATGGTTCAGATCGCATGACTCCCACAAACCCTAATTCCCCTCCCTCCACCTCCTGTCCGCCACCCCTGCCCCCCATCCCGAGCGCAGAGCACCACGCGGTGGAGTGCCGCTGCTGATCCCCGGCGGCGCGACCCCGACCCCCAGCGTCCCGACCTACCACGGATCCGCGGCCTCCTCTCCACCTCGCGCGGCTCGGCAGCGGCGCATCCCCATCCCTCCCGGCGTGCCCTCACTGCGGCCTCGGCGACGCCCTCCACCGACGGCGCGCAGCGGCCCTTCCACCGTCGGCGACGCGCGGCCACCCATGCCGCGTCGCGGCTGCTCTCATGGAGGGCGGCATCGCCGGATCTAGCGTCGAGGACTACGACGGCCCTCCTCCTCTCCCAAGGTGAGAACCCTTAGCATTTGTGCCATCCGCGGCTGCTACATCTACGTTGCGGCGTTTCTACGAGCGAGGCTGCTGCTGCACGGAAGCTGTACCGGCCCAGCGGCAGCGCTTCTGCGGCGCGGCGGCGGCACTTCTGCGGGCGACGGCGGGGTCCTGAGCGCGGAGGCAAGGGCGGCAAGCCGGCAACAATGTCAGAGCCAACTCATCCGAGTCCAGATGGAACAGCTGCAACACTAGGCAAGTTCTCCCCTGTTCTTCACTATTTCTTTTTCTTTGTTGCGATTTGGGAAGCAAGTTACTTGGTGAAATCTTGCAGTAGTGAAATCCACTCGTCACTAATGAAATCCATTCATGTTGGCTGTACCATCTTTATCTATAGTACTCAGTTCATTTCTCTGTTATTCAGTCAGATTTTGTTGTTTGCGAGATGGATATGTGCTGCATGGATGTGTGCTTGAGCACACGCTAGTAGATGAGGGTCAAATCGGTGCTTGGACATGCCCTTATAAATGTTTCATAATCTCTGTACGGCTATTTTTAGTAAGATGTAAAGCTAAAAGATGTGTGCTTGGACATGCTCCTGTTAGTAAGATGTAAAGCTAAAAGATTGTTACTGCAGCTATGGTTATGTCAGTCAGTTTGATCTGAATTTTATTTGTGCTTGTTACTGCAGCAATGGCACTTCATTTTCTTGTTCGTTTTTCTTGTCTGAACTGCAGCTCGATTCAGTTCAGACCAAGCAATCCATTCTTTATTTAATTAGCCTTTTCAGACTAGTGTGCAAGCTCGGTTCAGTTCAGACTTCAGAGCAAGCAATCCATTCTTTATTTAATTACTGCAGCAATGGCACTTCATTTTCTTGTCTGAACTTTATTTGCAGCAATGGCTATTGTGGGACGAGAAAAAACTGATGGCTTAATGCTTTGTAAGTTATCTGTTCCATCACTTATTTGATATTGTCATTTCAGCCAAGGTTCTTGTTTGGCAGATATCTTATTCAGTTATTTGCAGAGAGGAAGAAGTTCCTCCTTTCTATACCAGACCCTCGAACCAAGGTTTGTGCTGAACTACTGCATGATAATAGAAACTTAGTGCTTTGCCTTAGTTTCTTAATTTTCAGCAACTGTTACAGGTTCAAGGTCCTTCGAAAATTGCTCGAAATGAATTTGCAGCTGGATCATGAACTGAAGTTATATGTAGGTTTATGTGAACTAGTTGTTTATCCAAGGCATTGTTCTCAACTTTAGTGGATGCCTAGTGCTTGTGACTTAGTGTAGCTGTATGTTTGTATATGACACTATCGTTTTTTATAATTTAATGTAACAGTTGAGAATTACTCGTGGATGTGTTGGAATTCAGCCCATTCATAATTATGGATTATTCTGTGAATTATGAAGATGATATATGTTTATTCTGTGAATTATTGCCTATTCTGTGAATTATATATTTATTTATTTTTTTTTTTTGTGAAATTCAACACTAGGGGCGGTTTTAGATAAACCGCCCTAGAGACACATTAGGGCGGTTTGTGATGAGCGAACCGCCCCTGCTATATCCACATTAGGCGGTTTTCCCAACCGCCCCTAATGTCGGCCCGAACATTAGGTGCGCGCTTGTTTAGGGGCGGTTGGAAAAACGCCCCTAATGTCCATCTAAAACCGCCATGATGTTGACTTCGTAGTAGTGTTGCTAAGTTAGTAGATACATGATTGTGAGTTATTAGAATTCTTTTAGCCGAGCTTCCCTATGGATAGGGTACTCTAGAATACTTCTTGGAAAAAAGCTACAATGGTGTTCTGTGTGCTTGCAGATTTCTTTATATTCTTTTAGCACTTAACAAACATCACCATCCTTTCCTCCCTGTTCGTGGCTCCACCAAGGACTAAATATCCCAAGAATTTATGTATTGCCTTATCATCTTCCTCCCCTCCATCGTTCAATCTGCTTTACCCACACAAGCCACCACACCGTGTTGAGGCTCTTCGCATACCCCCCACACACACACACACACACATTGTCTGTCATCGTCCTAGTGGACAGCCGACCACTCCTCGTCATTTCGTATCTGTTCAAGCCACGGGCCCCTGCCCATGGAATGCATTTAATTTGAACAATTTGGAAGTCATTAAATTCAGGGGGGGACTGACCCTAGTTTCTAATTTTGTCCCTTCCTCTTGTTTTCTTCTATCCACAAGTTTGATCAGAAGAGCGGAATGCGCTTGAAAACATATTGGCCTAGGGCCTTCTTCCTCGTCCCTCCCAACGCAGCTGAGAGCATCCACATCCCTAGCGCAAGTACCCTTTCCCCCATGCCTCATCCTACCATTGCATGCTGCTGTCACCGCCCACAAGACTCGCCCTCTCTTGCACCCGTGCGGTGGAGAGCATGTATTTGCCCCTAAGACTCCCTTTCTCCATCAGCAGGCGCCGATTCTCGATCGGTAGCATGGCAAGACCATCGCGGCGTTGGACCTAAAGCAGGACTTTTTTAGTGCGGCCTAGTGAAGCGACACGTTCTCAGCCATTAGTGCAGCGTTCTCTAGTTGAGCTGCCTTGCTGTTCTACACCACAACTCTGTCTTTGGCTCTTTGCACCTCTAGTTGTACATTTGATCATGCATGCATGGAACAAAAACAAGATGCATGTGTGACCGTGACCCGCAGAAAAATCGGTGCAAGCAGTCTGCACGCCGCACCATGAGCTCCTCCATCCTGCATATGACACACATGTCCCATCCTATTGAGCACTCAACAACGTGGCCAAATGTATGAGCCGCGAGCCGTGAGCACGGAGGGTGATGTCAAGCGGAACCACGTGGCTAAATGAGGAGCCACTGCACGGGGTTATCGAGGACACATATCATACGTACAGCAACGAACCCAAAAATAATTTTAGGGTAGGTTGAACAATGTCTAATCAAGCTTAGCCCCTCCTAATCTAAGGGGGGCTTGGGAGGCTCCACATAGTCGGGAACGGTGCCCGCGCGCTAGCTTCGTCGCTGCATACGTAGACTTGAGGTGCTCATGGTGTGGCGAGCGGACCTACAACACAGAATTTGTTCCCTCTTGGAGCGTTGGTTTTGGAACCAGTACTGCGCCTACCCTCATTTGCATGTGTGGGATGTGTGTGTGTCGTTCCATGCGTGTTGTGTACACACATCGGTGTGGGTGTATTGACACTTTCTCCAAACCATGAACCTTGAGGGCAGTCTTCTTGCTCCTCAGGAATCGATCTATCGTCGAGCTATTCATTGATGGACCTCTTCTTGCGTGGAATGAACTTGTCAGGGGATATTTCCACATCTGTAGCAGCATTCAGGTCCGGGGATATGTTCCTGAGGTGGAAGCATGAAAGCAAGATGAGACATGAATGACCATTGTTGGTTGAAAAGGAAATAGATCAGCTTAACCGATTGATTTGTTAGACTGCGAAAAATCTAGGAGAAATGTTGGCTAGCAATACCGAGGAAATTAAGTAATGAATTAAGTCCCCTCCTATCTCTATTCCTATTTTGTTTTAAAAAACATCTCTCTTGATCGGATACCTATCCTTCTACTATACAACATATACTGGGGGGTAACGAGTCAGCCCTCGACTACCAAGCGAGAACACCAGTACTACTCCACCTGAAGGTGGTTTTTTTTTACTCTTAGGAGCATATGCTCCCACGCTGTGAACCACTGGATACGAATTGTGATTCGTGCTCGCACACTTCTCAGAGCAATACACATTGAGAAGTGTGCTAGCACGGATCACAATGCGTATCCAGTGGTTCACATGGTGGGAGCATATATGCTCCGAGGAGCAAATTTAACTTTACCTACTCCACCCCTAGTCCCTTGTCTGCATGGAGGAGCCCGGATACCAATGAGATCTTTTTATCTATCTCGTTCTCTAAGGTGAGCCCCTAACATTTATGACAGACCTTGAAATTTTTAACCTCACAACAGGTGTACAAAATAATCATCCATTTATTAGGGCAGTACCAATGGAAGAACTAACACGGTTTCCCATAGCAAAAGAAATCATCTATAGAAACCATCATAGTGGTAGGGTCTTCGAGTAATAATTCTTTTCTCTTTCTCTCTCCCAATTTCACCAATCGGGAGTGTTGCATTAACCCCATAGAAACTAGTGGTTTCTCTCCAATGCAAATTCATGCATGGTTTCTTGTGCATTGGGTCAAGAGTAGACATGGTTTCTCCATGAGGAAACCATTTCTATGATTTGTATTCTCTTTCCTCATTAATTAGACTGCCACATCACCATTTGCTTATTTGACAAGCTATTTAATAGAGACAGAAACTACTATTAATATTTCATTGGGAGTGCCCTTAGGTGTCAATCTATCTCCGCTCAAATTAATTATTTATGATGACATACTTTGAAATTTAGTTGGATGAGGTTCGGTTTATAATCCAGTTAAATCTAACAAACAGAGGTAGCTCATTATCATTGCCACGGGCTGTCCTAGCTAGGTGAGAGTGGCTAAAGTTGTACATCCTCCCGTTGCAGCACAGTGACATATTTGCTATGATAAATTAATGAAAGGAACTCTTGACTTCAATCACACATGCATATATATCAATAAAATTTCACTTATCACTTATTGGTAACCTGTGCACGGAGTAAGTAATAAACATACAAGCCGGGGGTACGCAACATGCATGGTTCAACTCTTCTAAAATACTTGAAATAGTATATATCCATCAATATACATATGACGATGATGCCTGCATGACGACGACGATGTCATCACGCCGCCGCCGACGACCCGCCGGGCTTCTGGCGGTGGAACCACATCCTCGTCTCCCTGATGAACCTCTCCGCCTTCTCATTGATGTCGTCTTCCGCCCCTCGTGGAGGACGGCCGCCGCCGCCGCCGCCGTAGATGGTGGGCCTAGAAATCAGGTTGTGGAACTCGATCTTGTTCACCTTCTGCACCGGCACCTCCCCGACACCTGCAGCACCGGCACCGGCACCGGCACCGGCGCCAGTGCGAGCGGCCGGAGCAGGGTTCTTGTTCTTGCCCCAACGATTCATCTCCTTCGTTCTTCTTGCTAATAAGATACTAGTGGTTAGCAGGATTAGAGATGCTCGTCGGGCCGGTTTCCTGGTCTGCTCGTTGTTTTGTTTGTCGTCTAGAGATGGGTGATCGATGATGCAATTTGGCAACAGATACGGCCTGTGTTTATATAGGCATGGAAAGCAACCCAGCTGCCAGCAATGCTGTATTATTGAGTTTGGTGATGCTATAGTCTTCGCAGTTCTCGGAAGACGACGCACGTGTTCTCACTCTCGATCAGGTCATCTCTGGTTGGCTTCGGATAAGCCATGGGCATGCGTGTCTTCGTCAGTGTGGCGAGTATAGATGCTTGGCAGCCTTTGTGGAGTCGTCTGTCTCTCAATCTCAGATGGCTGGTTGGAGTTGCAGCTGTGGTAAGGGATTGGGATTCCAGAGATGCGAGCAGCATTTCTACGCTATATGGCTACCAAACTACCAACGGTGCTGCCACTTGCTATTTGCTCTCATAGGTGTGTTGCGCGTTGCTAGGTACCAAGAAGAATCTCATAGTTTGCACCACATTTTCGCAAAGGCAAAGCACGGGTCCACGCGTGTTTGGGCTCAGCCGGACACTCAGCACTGAGGCGTCAGCGATGGGTACGTCAGATAGTGATACAACTAGTACAGATGTGTGGTGTGTCCATCGCATCAAAGAACTAACTCTGCAGCAGCAACGGCCGGCAAGTTGTTTTTTTTTATCTCTGGAAATAATCCAGAATATTATTTATGCAGGTCTAATTTACTTTACGAGGACGAAGAGGACCTAATATATATATAACAACTTTAAAAAGATTTCCCATGAATCAAATGCAAATATCGTCAACTACAAAGTTGTAGATCTCTTTGAGTACTAAAGTTTGTCTTCACGAGACTCAATTTGGAAAGGATATCAAGTTTATTGTGCTGCACCTATTTATGTATCCAAGCCAAATTGTCAACCGTATCAAGAGATACATGCATTCATTTCTCTAGAGGTTAGCCAATAATTTTAGAGGCGGTTTATTAGCTTGGTAGCTGTTCTGAAATAATAATGGGCATTTGTAGATGTGGCCGGCTCTAAAAGTTGTATGAAGAAGAGAAAGTGTATACACACTTTCCTAGTATGAATTTTGTCCACTAATGAATGTGCACCTACTAGAATTAATTTGTTAATCTCATAATATGAATTTTACAAAACAAGTTTGAATATCAAATTTTTGCGGCATATATATAGATGCACCATCGATGTGCATGGTTTAAAATTATCTGAAAACTCGTAAATATGTTTTTTTTTTTTTTTTTCTAAAAAGTCTTTCATGATTATACTGCATGGAGGGTTTTACACTGAATATTTTTCCTTTCATAACAGGAGTGCAACTAAGCTAGTATTAGTTTCCTGCGCCGCATTGCAAAAGTAGCCTTTGGATTAATTCGCCGTTATCATATTGCTCGTCCCTTTGCAACTCAATAAACCATTATATTTTGTTAAAAAGTTGTTCCTAGATAGTGTGGAATTGAATCTGTGCTACCAAATTAGTTTGGCAGTGGAATCCGATTATATAAAATAATTGGTACATTAACAACACGCCTTCGTCGTGCACGCACTCCGGCCTCCACCCACACCCTGCGTCGTAGTGGGTGGTATTGCCGCACAACCTAGGGCTGCTAATGCGACCTTGCAGGCCCAATCATTGTTGATGCGAAAAGCTGGGCTGTGAAGTGGGCGCGGGAGAGGCTCCAGCTGTCCTCGAGGAGAAGGTCGAGACCCCTCTTCAGGTAGCGGCATGCCGCCGCCAAGCGGCGCCGTTTCGAGATGCTTCTTGATGGGCGTTTTGACCTCTCCGCCATGGAGCTCAATTTGGAGGGGCTCGCCGAGGAGGATGCCTAGTGCAGCTTACGGTCGGTGGTTTTTGTCGCAAATTGGTCACCATGTAATCCCACTTGATGTATCCAGTAGTGATTAGGTTTCGCCGGTAACTGTTTGATTACCGGTGCTTCTTGTATTTTGAACTTTATTCTGCTTAATGAAATACGGCGCGGGCGGCGCGGTCTCAAAAAAAAACACGCTACCATGACTAAACATCTAAAGTACAAGATCCTATCATCATTATTGTGCATGCGAATATAACACTACTACTAATTGCTGCTAGCTGTCCGGTAATTTGACACGCTAATCATATTAAATGTGTCATTTTCAACTTTCTCAAGAAACACGAGAAAATAGGAAATGTGTGCAGATATACGCTAATTTATTCTGGAAATAAATCTAATCCAGAAAGCACAAAAAAAGTTTATGGTTGCAGCACAAAATCATCTGGGCACGGTTTTTACAGATGTACTCTTCAGGAGATCATTATAATTAGTGTATAATACCATAAGTTTCTACAATTCGGTTTGGCACTAGAATCGGATTAGATATATGAATTGACACAATCAGGAATGGAGACACTACACTAGTTTTTTTTTTTTTTTTTTTTTTTAACCTCAATACTCTAGTCTCGCTATGATGCTCCCAGTCTGCTAACTCGACAAGCGATTTAAGTGAGCATTTTTCAAAGACTTAACCAATCAATAGAAAATCTCAGTCGTCAAAAGTATGTTGCTGCCAAACTATGCATTGTTAATTATTTATATTATTACATGTACAAATTGAGATCTTATACGCTAGGGTTTAGGTTCAGCGGTTCAGGAAAGACGTGAGAATTTTAGTGGTGGTGGAACAGCTAGCATTGACCTTGCTGACTCACTTTACCTGCCCCTGTTTCATTGCAAGTTCATTTATATATATTGTCCAATTTTCAGGAAACACGATGCACCCCACATATATACCACTAGAAGATCACCCTTAAAAATTGTGGAAAAAAAGAATCTTGGACCACTATCTGACCAGGTTATGTAATTGATAAATAGACATTGATGAATAGCATACAAAAATGTTTGTGTGTAAAAAGGTTTATAGTATTTTAATAATGTGACAAAGGGAAATGTTAGCCTTTATTCCAAAAAGTGAATATATGCGTTGATATACTAGCTATAGCTTGTGGCGTCAATGGTCACCAAACAGAAATATCATGGTACTCTTGTTGCCCCGAAAGTCTACATAGTGGAATCCATGCTTTTGCGGTTTCAAATTTAAGCAAGTACTCACTCAATTCCAAATTATAAGTCGTTACAAGAATCTTTGAGAGTCAAACCATCTTAAGTTTGACCAGAATTATAGAGATAATAATTATAAAGAATTCTGGTAGTGCAAGAAATCGATCCATTTTCTCATTAATCTAGGCAGTTAGGTACGGTGTGCTTAACAATTCATCTGTGTGTCCTGGAGATGACTGAAGTTCTCATATATTGGTGCACACCAAACCATACAAAAACTTATTTGTTGCATAAAAGGAAAACGCGCTCTTTCTTCTGAGAAGCTAAATATCGGCATCAAATCAATCACTGCACAAAAGAGGGCCTACTAGCCTGCTAATTCGTTTGTGTTCTGATCTTGAATTGAGGCCATGCAAAAGATCTGTTAGCTTAGCTGGCTCAGCCATAAGATCTTGCTAATGCACACAGTACAGTACGGGGATCGATGCTGTATTGTTGATTGATCATGTTTGTGTGTCAATCACACAATCGGAATATTCCAATATCGGAGTCGAAATTATTTCATCTAGAATCAGACAACATGACTGATCGATATGATAGAGCGCAAGGCACCAAATACCAATGGTAATCAAGCTTGTGTGTGGCCTAAACAGCCCAACTTTCCCAAGATATTATCTAGTGCGATCTAGCTAGCTGCATGCCTGGATTGCAAAGGGTAAGCTTGCGGTTTGCACGTTTATTCAAAAGGTGATGCATCAGGTGCCTTCCTCACAGTACTGGTCTTCAAGAAGGACTTCAGTGGCCTATGCATTTGAAACCCCAAAAAGGAGATACAATGCATCGACGACTTCTTCGCTTGTAGTCATGATGCCATATTGCCGAGTAAAATTAAATTAGGAGTTTCTGTAACTGTTAGAGGAGCCATGAGGCTCTCGGGCCTTAGCTCATTAGGGTTATTTAGTGGCTTGCTTAGGGGTCAAGTCAAACCTCTCTATATAATAAGAGATATATCAATCTAATAATCAAGCAAGAGATTAGAAGGAAACCCCTTCCCTCTTCCCGGCGTTCCTAGTGCCCCTACCCCCAAACCCTAGCCGCCGCCAATCTGTGAACAATACCCGTGGGTATTGTAGCACCGCGGGTACTGTAGCACAACAGCCGCCATCCCTCTCTTCTTCCTCAATCCCCTCAGCCCAACCACGTCCATAACAGTAACTAGCCCAGGATGGAATATAATCTCCTCTCCATGCCAAAATTAAAATAAAATTAATTCAGTTCCTATTTGGTGCAGATCACGCACAAAAATGATGTAATATAATCTCCTCTCCATAAGGAAATTAAACCTTGCTTTCCAAGAGCTAAATATCAGCGTCAAATGTCGGGCAAAATGGGACATAATTAGTCTGGGATGAAATGGTACTTAGATTAGCTTTGTACGTATGTCGAGCTTACATTGAGGACCAAACGTCATAAAGTACACAGGGATTGATGCTGTTGCTGAGACATCATATTCATGCATGGCAATCTCAATCCCAATGCAATCAATCAAAATGGAAATCGAGAACGCTCCCGGAATCAAATAATGTGGTTCTCTCGCATAATTTCCACTTGGTCGACCCAGCAGGACATTGATGGATGCAAATCTAATGTGTTGCTTAGGTTGCTCCACGTTAGTTCCACACTAATTATATTCTAGCTAAATGTATATAGCTTGCTGGACTGGACTGGTCTATCGATGCAAAGTTAAGCATGCTGTTACTTGTTGTGGAAGCGCATCAGGTGCCTTCCACACCACTACTGGGAGACTTGCATTGTCTACTGTTGTTGTTAGTCTGTACATCTTCCAGTACTTAACTTGCTCATATATAAACCGTACAGGCAAATATACAAATTCAGGATCAGAGAGCAGAAAACAGGAAAGAATTGTGTCCGCTTTCGCGCTGAAGGCTGAAGTTCCTAATACCCAATTCGGGAACTATTTCGAATAAGCCATTTCGGTAGGCATCATGCATATTGATACTAACCTTTTACTCAACATTATATATGCTCTCTATATCATATACATAGCATGCATACATCATCATGATAAAAGCATTTATAACTAAAGCAGCCTCACATATATATTCAATCCCACACAGGGTAATATCAAATATACATATAACCAAACCAATTCTATATGGACGACACCAATACTATCAGATCTTCACCTTGTCATCACAGGCTCAGATACTAGCAAACTAGCCAAGAAATCGTTTCTTCATCTCTGTGATGTACCTTTCAGACCTCTTGTTGATGTCTTCCACAGTTACTACAGTACTCCTAGGCCTGCTGGGGTTCTCAATCTTCTTCCAGCTTGTGACCTGATCATGATGACCAGCAGTGGGATACTTCCCGGTTGCCGCAGTCGGGTTATACAGTTTTGGCTTGGAGAGTATGTTGTAGACGAGCTCAATCTTATCAACTTTCTGGATCCTCACCTCACCATCAGTAGGAGGAGCCATGGTAGTCTTGGTGCGTCGAAACATTGTCAGCTTGTTTTCTGCTGGATGCTAGAGAGAGATTAGAGGATGGTAGCTATAGATGTTTTCCCTTGGGAGCTTGCTTGGTGCGGGTGGAAATATGGTGATCTCTATTTATAGGCGGTTTGTGGAGTTCTTTTCTGGTGGAGATTCCATAGCTTGGCACTATTCCCATTTGTCTTCACTTTGAGAAGCAATCTGTATTCTCATTTGTTGTCTCAAATCTCTTTGCTAGATGCTCAAGGGATTGAGCAGGTGGATGTGTAAACTACTTTGAAATTAATCTCTGTGGAGCCTCTTTTTTAGATAATGGATAAATAATCCGGCTTGATCAATCAGGTCAATTAATACAAAGTATCTCGAAATAAAAAAAATAACGGCTGCAACATGTTTGCCGACTGGAGCAAAATAAGGTTTGAGACTGGAGCCCTGAAGTAAAACAAAAACTATCAACATCCTTAACACACTTACACACACCTCAATTTTCGCTGGCACACAGTAGATTTGAGACAGTTTTTATGGTTGCTGTTTAACCAACGGCGCCACTAAAAAGCTGGGTTTGGTGCAGGAATCTGATTAGTGGCGAATATCTCTGCTAGCAAATTAGTTTGGTGGTGGAATATGATTAGATAAAATAATTGGCACGCGGTAAGCAAGGAAGAGTGATGACACATCTAGTTAAATCTCAATGCTAAAAGGCAAAAGTGTGCATCAAAATCATTCAGACATATATCTTATCGTAGTTAGCTGTCTTGTAATTTGACAAAATTAACAAGCAAACCAAAGTAATAACCATTTTTCTTTAAATGTTTAAACAAAAGCAGTAGAAAAAGGATCTGATACTAAGCACCAATTAATTACATGCAGCTCATGAGAGTATATATTCTAGTAGGTTCGGGAAATTAGCGAGAACGTACAGCTAATATAATGGGATATCATGACTTTGACCCTCCACCAAGAGGTCTGCTTCCTAAATACAAGGAATTTCAGCAAATCTAAGATGTCATCAAAAGACTAATATAGCCCTAGGTAATGTATTGTCCTCTAAAATCTTTTCCAATGACAAAATAATTGTTAGTTAAAGGATAAGAAAATAAGAGGCGATGCATATAACTAGAGTTTTCGTAAGACTTGCATTTAGAGAAAAAAAAAAAAGATATACAACTAGAAATGGATGTACTTATGTGAACGGGTGCAGTTTTTATTTTTGCCCGCGAGAATGGCTACAATCATGCAGAAACCCCTTGACACCTAGTCATGATTCAAGTCAATACTTTTATTTTGACTAAGAAAAAGACTTTGAGCAATATTTTTATATATATGGAGCGATGTCCATTCTAAAAAGCATGAGATTCGTGCAAGCTGCTTAAGAGTTTTGGTAGTCTGCAAGCAAAAAATTGTGGGAGACTCATTCGCCCTGAAAATCGAAAAGAGCAGGTGGAATCTGTGATGTTCTGGTGTGATTTCTTCCTCCACAAAAAAATGTTTGAAAAGTTGGACCCCTAATTTTCTTAATTAGTGGGAAACAAAGAAGACGCCCTTGCAAGTGGGAAATTATTGATACATGTAATTAATTAGCCCATGTGCTAATTAGGTACGCATGGAAGCATCATGTGGACATATATACTAAGTTCCTATTCGCCCCATATCTTTTTTTTTTTTTTTTTCATGGTCGAGTCTTATATCCGTTTTTCATTAAGAGGATATGTCAAAAGAGAGACCGGTACACGGATACTAAGAGGATATGTCATTCAGTTATTTCTCGCTAGCAAGCTGGATTCATCAATATTTTTTTTTTTAAAGGATGAATCATCGGCCTCTACGTCCATAGACGTTACACAGCCCAATTATTACAGAGTTTTTAAAGTAGAGCGACAATTGCTCAAAGAAAGAAGCAACAACTACTCGAGAATGTAAACAAAAACTAGCACAATCTATAAAGGTGCTTCCAACCACCGTTAGCTTTGCTGTAGCGAGACCATCTCAATTTTGGTGCTCAACGATGATAGTAAATTCTTGTTTACATCATCACGCTGCAGTGTCCGTCGGCGTAGCCAATGTGTACCCCTGAAAATAACTTGCATAGAGTTATATTTAATTCTATTAAAACAAATATCGCTATGGGTACTCCAGATGGCCCAAAAAAAAGCGGCAACCCCAACCCAAATCATATTTCTAATCTTAGAATTTTTGATTAGAAAGCCAAGAACCAAATAAATGTCTAATAGATCTGGGTTGAGTTAAGCCTGTAGCAAGATACACCATCCTCCAAACCATTTTAGCATAATGACAATCCAGGGAAAAGATGTTGAATTGATTCATTCAGGGTTCAGCCAACACATTTCTTTGCCATTCCAATTTTTCCTAGTAAGATTGTCTTTAGTTAAGATCACCTCTCCTTGTAAAAATCAGAGGAAGATCTTAATTTTTAGAGGAATCTTAATCTTCCGTTTTTTCTTATGTCCGAAAGGTTGATGCGAATTTATCAGTAACAGATACATCGGAGTAAAAAGAAACTGCAAAGTTAAGCTTGTGGCTGCACGTCGCAGGAAGCGCATCAGGTGCCTTCCACACACAGCAGACTTGACTCTCCTTCCACGGGATTATTGCTTTGGGTCGTTGGGTCTCTCCCGCCTGCACGCTCCACACACATGCATATATTGCACCTTCCATGTGAACTCGATCATCTTCTTTTTTTTTTCTTCCAGAGGACTCAGGAGACTTGACTGAAATTAATAACGTTGACGCAAAAGCCTAATAACTCTATGAATGGAACAACCTAGGCCTTCTGAAAATATTCCAAAGTTTGCAAAATGGAAGTAAAAAGGACGATGAAACTGAAAAGACTAGATAAAAATACATGATAATAATAACAATATATAGGTCAGAACACAAACGTTATCACAAAAGTCTTCAGAACCTCACTTCCTAACTTCTTATATACGGCGTAGAGGGCTTATAGGGCTAAATTAGCAGCATGGAATGGAATGAGTTGCTCCTACACGTTGCTAACACTGTACTGAATTAGGAGACACAATGACAAATTGTTAAGGGGCAGATTTTGTGTCACCAAATTAAATATCGTATCATCAGCGACATACTATATATTATATGGCAAAAACAATTTACCAACACAGTTTTTGCAAACCCACTGTTGTCGATGTAATAATCTTTTCCAGACCAATTTTCGGCCACCAGCAGCATGAGGTTTACTCACAAAATACGAGATGTGCCAATGAACATGATCCATTCTAATTGTCCTAATATTAATAAAAAGCATGTGGAGCCCTATATTCAACCCCACTCCCAACAGCAAAATTAAACTCACTACACAACGAAGCCTAAAGGATCCAAATGAACCAGTTTCACAAAGTTTGTCTAATAATAGAACTGGCCTTGCCTAGTGTGAATGGTGTGTTAACTCTGTTACCAATTGAAAGGACCATGAGCATCTGAATACCAGGATACACCCAAGAAGGGGAGAGAATGGATTGGGTCTTCCAAAACTTATTAGGCTTCACTTAATCTATAAAAGAAAACATAAACTAACTAGCATGATGTGCACATTAGGGTTTTCTAGTGTGCTCTACATATCCAACCTCCAAAAAGTTTAGCAGCCTAGAGCCAATCCAATCAACTAGACTATAATAATCTGGAAAACATAAATGCCACATCAAAGTAAGAACAGTACGAAAGCTAAAATATGCGGCGTACATAAAGACCAAGTCAAGAGAAGACAAACTCTTGGATATCAGAAGATTTTTCCCTTGCTCTAGCATCTTAGCCACCTTGGGGCACTCCAACAACATCAAACACAACCTTTCATTTTATTCTCACTAGACGGTCCCATGCTAGCCTTTTTCTTCACCTCCGGACCACCCAATGGCTTTGTGACCTATGAAGTAGCCATTGCTGCCGCTACATTGTCCAGGGTGCTTCCTTGACCATAAGATTATCTGTTGTGTAGTAAATTAATAATGCATAGCGCTTGAGCGTGCAGCGCCACTAGATGACTTGGAGAACAACATGTCGGCGATGGAAAAGTAGTGTATGGAAGAATGAAGCAAGGAGATAAGAGCGCCGTTAGTAGTAAAAGTAAATTAATTGTGTGTCGACTTCAATTTAAAAACCTTTCAATATTCCCATATAATCCCTGAAATTTCTGGCTAGATGGATGCTTTAGGACAGATTTGAGCAGGTCACTGCATCGAGATCCCCTTGGAGCCCATGATGTAAAATAAATATCAACGTCTAGATCACACGCCTCGTCACACCACAAAGTTAGAAGAACAAAAATCAGTTTTGAAGGAATCATCATGTGTGGTAATAAGCATTGCTCACAGTCACACGACCCCTAGCTAAGCCAAGATAATGATAGAGTGACTCAGTTTCCTTTACACGATGCCAACAACGAACCCGAATCTATCTTTATATGATAGTAAGATTTACAAGTGGAGGGACGAGAATGCATGTAAATTTACTCATGAAGATGCAGCATACACCATGACAGCAATAGAACATTTGAGCTATAGCTAGTCCCACTGTGTCATTGTCACCGGTGCCACTTTTTCCCTTCTTATCTGCTCATCGAAACTGCCATCACTGACGGTATAACATAATATAGTGCATACGGCTGCAAAGAAAAATACATTGATTCTTTACTTGCAACAGCCGCCCCCCCACACCCACACACACACACACACACACTTGAACTATATATGTCAAGTAAAGTTAGAATCTGTTGGTTCATTACAATACAAAATGAGTTAAAATTCCTGCACTAGTGCTCATTTTGTAGTAGTATTCAGCTGGGTTTTAAAATTTTATTCAAATCTGAACCGAACCCCTAGGGATCTATTGCAAATTTTCCTATCAAAAATGCTTTAAGTTGAAAAGCAATATGACTGCATGTGCTTTATCGATCTGATTTGTATAACTCAAATGACGACATTAAATGCATGCTGCGACACATTTGCGACAATTCGTTTCTTCTATATTGTAACACAGTGCGTGTGATTCAGTGCCACAAATTTCTGGCCATCCGACATTCACATATATAAATATAATATAGTACTAAGCACCTTGCTAGTATTAGAAAGTGCACCAACTAAGATATTTTGGATTGTCCATGTCATCATCATGCGAGAAATTGAGGGGCCTACATTATCAATCAACAAAGACAAATTGCTAGCTTCCTTATGGGTGGTCCATATATAAAGTGAAAACAACACAAGGAATTTGTTCCAAGTCTCATTCTTTCTTTGGGAGACAGGACGACATTAACCTCCCAGTAGTTAGAAACAAACAAACAAAAATAATTAAACTAAAGTTGGTACAATAATTTTTTTTTTGAAAGCTAATTCAGGGGGGGGGGGAGGAGAGAGAGAGCTTCCCCACCTACTTGTTTCAAAAAAAAGTCTCGTTTTTAGGGGAGCGGTAGGAAACCCTTTGTCCGGTTAATCATGGAAAACCGGACTAAAACCATACAACATCACACAAGCACAAGAAAGAAAAAAAATACAACGCCCGAGAACACATGGACTTCTTCAACGATGCCTCCACGGAGGTGGATGACGTGAAAGCGCCACCATCGCCGGCCAAGCAAACACCGAGCTTGGCAAAGCTTTCGCCCGAGTCTTGTGCTAAGGAGTTGAGCGGGGTGGTCGGGCGGAGGAGCGGCACAGGAGGTTCTTCAATGACACCTTCAAGAAGGAGATTACCGTCACTGGCCCCGAGCATTCGGGCTAAGCTTTCGCCCCCCTAGAACACGTGGAAGAGGCCACATCGAGAGGCACGCAGCCCGGGCGAGGTCCGTGCTGCCCGCGCACCACTCGCCGGTTGCCGCCACACATCGCGGAGCCATTCGACTGCGCCGCGGCGACGGGAGGCGTGCACCGACAGCGTTGGCGCCGCCACACGTCGCGAGCCGCCGGACTCGCCCGCGATGACCGGAGCGCACGGACAGCGTCGGCCGCCGCCACGCCGTCGCGAGCGCCTGAACTTCGCGCCCGCGACGGCGGAGGCGCGCTAGCGGCAGCGCCGGCCGCCGCCGCAGCGTCGCGAGCGCCGCCGGACTCGCCCGCGGCAGCGGGAGGCGCGCACCGGCAGCGCCGGCCGCCGCCCCGCAGCGTCGCGAGCGCGCCGGACTCGCCGCGGCGGCGAGAGGTGTCGCGTCGATCCACGAAACGGCTGGGAACGCACACCGATTAGCCAAGCGGGCAGCGGTATCGGTGGTCAGGCATTTCGTCAAGCGCTGGCGCACCACCGGCCGAAGATGCCCCGGCACTCACGGACCACATCGGCGACTTTGTACCTGAAGAGGAAGCGCCGATGGGTCACGTGCTGAATGACGCTGCCGCATACGGCTTCGCGCGCGGCATCCCTCGGCGCCGCCCGGTCGCTCCACCTTGAGCTTGCGCGGCAGCGGGTTCCCCGGATCCACCGGATCCTCGCCGGATCCATGTGAAGCGGTGCGGATCCGGCCTTGATCTTACGCGGATCACGGGCCATCCCCGCCACTCCGACGTCAGCCACCATGGGAGAGGGGTGAGGGAGCTCAGATGAGAAGGAAGAGCCGGAGGGGTCGGGGAGGGGCCTTAGATGGCTGCCTTGCACAACTATTGCTTGGCGAGAGCCACACGCCCAGCGTGATGCGACCCGCGAGCGATCAAGAGGTCGCTAGGGCCGCGATGTAGAGCTTCATTAGGCGAGGTGGAGGAAGACCTTGAGCGCACCTCACGGGGAGGCCACGTGGGAGGGGCACACCAAGAGTTATCCTAGAAGAGGGCAGCGGATGCACCTAGAGCGCCCGGCGAAAGAATCACGGGTCGTCGTCGAACAGCAGGAGTATGAGGTTGGAAGAGATAAAATTAGGGTTTGAGAGTTGTAGTAGCGGCGATTTGCTTGATAGATAGGATCCAAATGCGGCCCATGAACCTTCATTATATAGGGGAGGGTGATGTATCCTTTTAGGAAGGCGTCCTAGGGCGTTTCAATCACCAAAAATAAAACGAAAACGAGTTTGAAACAAAGGAAGCGCCCCCGGATACGATTGAGGATGGAAGCACGAAGTAATTTGTGGGATATGTACTGATATACTTAGGACGCTCGCGATTAGTGATCCGATTACGTCCCGGTAAGCCTATACGGTCGATTGCGCTGCGCCGAAAACTCACCCCGGACCACGGCGGACGCTTGGACGGGGGCAACATGGAAGGTGCCGATTGGTCAGTCAGTCGCGGGGCCGCGAGGCATTGGTGACGGGCGCCGCGGGGGTCATAGGACGCGCTCGGTCACGGCGTCTGGCCGAGGGAAGGTGGTGACCCGCGGGGCAGCTGGCCGGACTTGGCCCCTGGACGGTGGCGGTGAGATCCGGTCCCGATTGAGTCGGAATCACCTTCAACCCGTTCGATCCTCCTCGAGGAATTTGGCTAAGTCACGGAAATTTCTGGTGACTTGGACCTCCAAAATGGCTGGGTGGTTTTAGATTTGGTTTGAGTCATGCCATTTTTTCAGGTGTCAACATATGCCCCGCATTTCGGTGAGAGTGCGAACACGAGAAAACAAAGGCACTGAAAAACCAAACAACACGAATGCCGCCCGTATGCGGTTGTCGGTAACTAGGCGATACTATGTATGGCCATTTTGTTCTAAGTGATGCATGCGCCGGCCATTATGAAACGCAGGCCTCTTGCAAACACTAGGGAAATATTTTTTCAAAAATACATCTCCCGTTTACGCGTGCCTTTGCGTTTTCCATCTTGTATATACTCAAGCTCATAGGAATTTCGGATGTCACTTTGATCACTTTGAATGGACCTTCCCAATTTGGTGACCACTTACGCAAACTCATTGCTCTTGAACCTATACGGTAATATAGTTTTTACCCCACACTAAGTCACCGATTTGGAGCGATTGCTCTTAACCTTCTTGTTGTAAGCTCTTACACGCAACCCGGGCTTTATCCTTCTCAATCTCCTTTAATGCTAGTAGTCTTTTAGCCGGTTACCTCATCAATGTTGTCCATCATCATATCATGATACATAGCGAGGAGATAGATCGTGCAGCAGCAAATCATAATACGTGGGGGTACTTCAGCGGTAACAGCGATATACGACCATAAACCAGCTCATAAGGAGTGACCTTTGTAGCACCATGCCCTGGAGTATCGCGGTGAGCCCCATAAAACGACAAGACCTCATGCCACTTCCTTGGATTATCTTCTATCTTCTTTTTGAGATAAGCTTGATTAAGTCTTATTAGTGGATTATTGTCAAGCTGGCGAGAGCATGTATGGAGATGATTTGAGCATCTTGATCTTATATATGATTCGGCCAAGCTTTTTACTTCTTTTCGCCATAAAATGGCGTACCTTGATCCGTGAGTTAAGTTTGTGGTATGCTGAGATCTATGAATGATATGCTGTTGATGGGCATTACACTCCTTTTGGCTTATTGTCATGTTTATTTCAATGGAACTGCTTCAAACCATTTAGTAAAGTAGTCGGTAGCAACCAAAGACGAGAACATATGCCGAAGATGAGGTAGTTAGAATACCGCCCCAATGAAGTCAATCCCCAACCACTACGGAAGGCCAAAGGAAGCGATAATGTAGGATGAAGCATAGCGGTAGGCACCTAGCTGAATGTTCCCAAGCCGTTGACACTCTTCATCCTTTGTAGTAGCGAAAACAATCAGCCATCATAGTAGGCCAATAGAAACCAGCCCTTCTTAGCAACCCACTTCATCTTTGGAGCCGATTGATCATTACCACAAATGCGCTATGTACTTCTCCCCATTGCCTCTTGCTTGTCGGTTCCTAGACGCGCTTTAGCAACAAATCTTGGCAGTCCTCCTATAAAGCTCTCCATTATGCAATGTATGTACTTAAAGCAAGCCGCCCGAACATTCTTGTCAACCTTAAGGTACTAGGCTCTGCAAAATTTTACATAAGGAAGGGATTCTCAATCTTCTAAATCGGTACTACCATTGTCCAGCGAGAAATGAGCCGATTTAAAGAACTTTACTTTACTTAATCCCAAATTGTAAATGACCTTCGGTTTTATCCAATTGGCTTTGGTTGAACCGAATTTTCACTAGAATTTAAGGACAAGCAAACTTTCATGCATCATTAAATATTTGCAAATGAAATATTATTTATCTTTTTTGCATCAAGAAACCGGTGCATTTTGAGCAAGCAAATTTGCTCTAAGCACATACACTCACTTATGCACATGATCTCAGCCTTCTTTTTATGTAGCCCGAAGCTCGTTGAGCTAGCAATTTACTTCTTATGATTTTTCTTCTACTCTTGGAATATGCGAGTCTTGAGGTGAGGAAGGTACCAGTAGTGTACGAAATTTAAAGGCGAGCGTGGTAGTCCATCTAAACATTGACATTCACGGATACTTTGCTGGATTACGTAATAAGATCACCAAATGCTTCAGCAGTCAACCCCAAAGCATCTAACATGATCAACGAGAATAAGAAGCACCATATTGGTTTGAGGATTCTAGTACATTTAGAAAGCACCTGTCGGCTTGATACTTAGAATTTACGGCACGAGAAGGATTAACAAGAACAATACCAAGGCCGGCACCATCTTTTGCAAAACCGATCCATCAAAATACAAGCGCCATAGAGGTAATAGTAATATATTTCTACTTCACATGATCAAGATTTATACTATGCCAACAATAAAATCAGCAAGAACTTGACACAGCCTTCTATATAAAATAATATATAATATACGGCAAAAATAATATATATTTTGGAACAAGCAAAAATAAGTAATAAAAGAACACACAACTACCAATATAGGCATACCTTATAAGGATCAAGAAGGCGGCGGCAGATAGGCAGCAACGCACATACTTTCCTTTGTACTTTGGCGAGTAACAACGAGCAATCACCTTATCGCGGCAGCGATGTATGGCCGGAAAGGTATTCCCTTCTAGAGTGCGCGAAGAGCGAGGTGAGTAGATAGATATTTATTCCTTCAATTTGTCAAAAATGCATCTTGTTGGCTTGCCCAGGTAAATCAGCTTCGTACTTTTAATTTGAGGATGGGGGTGAAGAGATAATCTTCCCGGACAAGTTGGCAATGAATCTTCTCAGTAGTTCACTTTTGCCTAAGAACTTTTGCAAATCCTTCTTGCATTGAGGTGGCGAGGCGCGCCCGATCTTTTCTATCCTTTTTAGGATCAATCTCTATACCTTTCTGCATAAGTAATAAATCCGAGAAACTTCAGCTGATACTCCAAAAGCACGCCCGGTGGATTCATCTTCAAACCATAATGGCATCCTCTCAAAAGCAAGGCGCCGTCGGCTAAATGAGGATGCGAAGCGATTTAATCACCACATCATCAATATATACTTCGCGAGATTACACCGTAGAGATCATGAAGATAGAGTTCATATGTAGCTCTTTGATAGGTAGGCGCTTTTACGCACATTCGCCAGGCCAAAAGTCATGACCAATCCCACTCAAAATTAAACCGACAAATCGGAACCAAATAAAAGCGTCTTGGGAGGTATCCTCTTAGGCCATAAAGATTTGGTATACCGGCATTACCATCCAAGAAAGCTGTAAGCTTATATGTCACGAAGCCATTGTGATCAACATGTCAGCGATAGGCATAGGATAGCTCATCTTTGGGGGTGGCTCTGGCCCAAATCTCACGAAGTCAGTACAAATTACGTCTTCCGGTGTCTTTTTCTCAGCGGAACAATATTAGAAACCCACTCCAGCATACACCGCATGGCGGAATGAAATTTGCACGGGCAGCCCGATTGATCTCCTCCTTGATTCGAGTCATTGTGGCCCGGGTGGAAGTTCTTCGCGGTTGCTTGAATGAATTGCAAAACCATTTAATAGGAAGCCGATGCTCAAAGCAAGATCACAAACAACGGTATCCGTGTAATCCCATGCAAAGCAATGGCATATTCCTTGAAAGCGCGATTAATCCTAGCTTTATAATCAGCATCAAGTTAGCATTCACATAAGTCGGCGTGATGCGAGAACCATCTCGAAATATCCAGCACATTTCCTAAGGATGCGGCCGACGTAGAGCGCTAGCCCAACTTGGTAAGGCTCATCAAGTCATCAATTGCCTCACAAAAGAATGAGATGCTTTTGACCCGATAATGCTCTAGCCTCTTCTTCAACCATTGCCGGCTTGTCTTCCATTGGGAAGCTATATAATGTATTGAGCGATTATTAACGGCTTCAATGGCCGCAGTGTTATAAATCCGCTCATCGCAAACGACATCTTGATAGGCTGGATGATACTCTCCGGAAAGACAAGCAAATCGAGATCCCTCGAGGCCGAAACATCGGTTGCTTAGCCTTCCGGCGAGATTATCCGCTTTTATGAGCGATCCTGCGCTGGCATCTCCCACCCATTGGATGATGAGGAAGCTGATTGCAAGCTCAGAGAACACGGGGGTTGGCATGTATCAATCTCGACGTGTAAGGATCTAGCTACCTTCCACATGTGATAAGAGAATCGCGATGAAACAGTCTTGCTCCCCAGCGGTCAACTCCAAGTTGGCAATCCCGCCAGGAATGTGCCCAGGTGCCCACACCCGATGGCGATCATGTTGAGTACGAATTAGTTCATAAATCCTTGCCACCAAGCTTCTTATATATAGTGAATAGGGCATAAGATTGACAAGCGCACCACATCACTAGCATGTTGATTTGGTTTTCCATTAATGTGTCCACTCTCACATGCAATGGCTTGAGATGCCTCACAGGCACCACAGGTTTCTTAGATACTAGCATCTTGAACCCCCAAAAGCCATCTCTGCTAGCTGCCTTTACTTCATCATCTCCTCCTTTCGATTACATAATAATAAAGCGAGAATATAGTGTTGATTTCTCCATGCTCATGCTTTGGTGAAGGCTCATAGTCCACCATCTCCTCATCATCGCCCGGTAGGAGTTTTAGCGAATTGCCAACCAAGGCGCTTAACAACAGTAGCAAAATCCTCATTGTTATTTACCTAAAGGACCCGTCGAGAAGCGGCGGTTAGGCCGGTTCGCTTGTCGGTAAATCCGAGGGTTGGACGTGCTTGATCCCATCAACTATCGCCAGCTGAATTAGCATCTTGCTTGCGTTGCGGCTGGCCTGCTAGGAGTGCAAGAAGGTCAACATTCGGCTTCGGTGCCTCCTCCACGAGGCTTGGGCGTTTGCTTTTGAACTATAATTGACTTGACGATTTATCAGCGTTTCATGCTGCCGGCCAGCCAACCGGCTCGGCTTCGCTTCTTCTTGATCTCGCGGACAAGTTACATTAAGATAGGTCCTTGCCCTTGAACAGTAGCCATGCGCTTGAGCATCTTTGTCTTACCCGTTGAGCTTCCTCTTTTTGAGTCTTGTCAAGATTTACGGGACACCACTTGGGGTACGCATTGGCGAGGGGATCAGCGGGCTTCTTCCTCTTAATCTTGAGATTAAAATAGCTTCCTCCATGACTTGATCTTCTTTAGGAGACTCTTGCCCCAATCACAATGTCATTGTCATTGAAGTGATAAAGGGCGAGCATTGATCGATAATGATGGAGGTGGAGAATTGCTTAGCTGGGGCGGTTGCACAATCATTTCACGGCTTCTTCGCCGGGATATACACTTGTTGCATTGGTGCCTTTCGAGGTTAGTAAGCTCCACAGGTAGTAACTCCTTCTTTTGTACGCTAGAGCTCGATTCGCGCAATCGGTTAAGACTACGGTAGGCTTAGCCATGCAGCATCTTCCCTTTTTCATAGGAGCCAAAGGATAAGGAATGAACACTCCCTTGGTCCCCATTGAGGACAATTAGTATGAGAAGGGGTAAACCGGTCCCCAGCGAGAGAATCTTGGTTGAGTGACTTGCGATGAAGATCGCCATTTGAAGATATAGCCATTTGCTTGTTGTTTCTTGCGCCGTGTACGCTTGGGAGGCGTAGACCTCTTTTATCGGCCGATTTCTTGGAATGAAGCCTTATGTACTCTTGTACTTTGCTATGAGCCTATCAAATGTGCCCAGGGCTTGATGTGCTTCTTCTCGCGCCCAAGAGCTCACGTGGTCTTCCCACACTCCCACTTCTGGACTACGTGGAATGAATGACCTTA
>JADLZK010000296.1:0-33954 GCA_015847255.1 Hyparrhenia diplandra | reverse complement strand
GCGGAAGAATATTACATTAATTTTACAAAAGTATGAGTAAGTTACTTTTGAGCAAACTTAACTTAATTTGCGGAAGATGAGTATAACTAAAGGAGACATCCAAGTCATGTCGAGCCCAGGCACAACTTTTTGGGTAACAGCACGAGTCAACACCTGCAACAAGGGTTAACAAACCCCGAGTACACAATGTACTCAAGAAGACTTACCCGACAAAAGAAAAAGACTCCAAGGATATCTTGGCTTAAGGGAAGTAGAGTTAGAAAAGGGAGTTTGCGTGAAAAAAGCTTACTACAAGTGGATCCTTACTTTCAATATCTTTAGCATAAATTTTATTGGAGCATAATAAAGCTAGATTCGCACCTGTTCTATCTCAAACACTTTTTAAACAACACATCTCAACTTATCTACGCATCTCTTTCCCTTTCATAACCATGAGTAACCTTGTTTCTTCAATTACTACGATGAATGGACGAGGAAGAAGCGGGTCTCCATAACCGAGAAACAACGGCGATTCATGAACGATTAATACCAGTGGGGATCCCTAACCACCCGACATATGTAGCACTTAAGCTTGCATATATCAACCTTCTTTCAGATTTGTCCAAAACGGGAGCGAGGCTGCGCCACCCGAGAGCACCGTACTCCACCTCCCTACCCCTCTCTAATGACGGTTTGACCCGTAGGGGTGGGTACATGCTACTCCCGCCATCTCTCCCACTCCCGGTGCGTGGTTGCCATTCCCGATTTGGCTCCACCGAGATCCGACTTACCGGAGTATGTGGCTAGTTAGGGTCGGCCGACTGGGGTGACAACCGAGGCGTGCCGTGCCTTTGCGAGAAGGCCTCGGGCGTACTAGCGTTCAAAAAAGTCCCGAACTTAACAATCCAAACAACGGACGGTCCTTATCGACCAACACGGGACAAACTACGACTAGGTATCCCGCCGACTTTCAACCTCGCCCGTCCAATCTCAAATTCATCACTACCATACTTATTCTCATGAACCACCATCGAGGTGTTCTCTTTTTCCATAGCCGGGAGGAACAAAGATAAAACCTATATCTCGCGAATGATGAAACCATCACTCGACTTCTACCGAAGTCTAGGCATTACTAAGCATAAAAGATCGACCTACACATACTAGTGGGATAAACTTTGGAATAACGTAGATCAAGGTAATCATGCGACAAGAACTGTATCAACCAACTCCTACTAACTTAATGCACACAGCACTAGACTTAAAGTGAATAAAATATTTATAAGCGAGAGAAAGGGTTTATGCTCCGGGGCTTGCCTGTGTTGCGAGGGAAAAGTTAGATTCAAAAGCCGGATCACCAAAGTTAATCTTGACACCATCACCTCACGGTGGATACACCTTCTCCAAAGCTCGATCATCATAAACCACATCACTCTCGTTCACTACGTAAATTAATAACGTATGCTCAACATGATGGAATGATAGACATGATACTTGATGAGTGCATGAAATAATAAACACTTGAGTACAACTTTCCTTCACGATAAAGTTGCAACCCAACAAAACCAACTTGTTGAACTACTCTACAAGATATCATCACCATTGCCTAAGGAGTTCTCAAGGACCACTTAATTGTGATATGATCCAAGTTTCACAAAACAACCCAAAAGTCACACAAAAACCTAAGTAATTAGTCACTAAACAATTTTAAACCACATAAAATAAAAAGAGCTCAAGATAGAAAATAATTTAAACATTTCAAAACGACTCCAAACTTTTTATACAAGTAGGACACATCATAAAACAGTACCAAATAAATTTTCATGATTTTGAATAAATATTTTATTTTCTAAAATTCATGGAAGATGCATCTTTCAATTAAAGATTGTAATTTTTAAATCATGCAAGAACTACTCAAAATCAAAAGTTTCATAATTTTAATAAATACTAGACATCATGAAAAGGCTATACAAAAATTTTCAGAATTTATAAGCAAGTATTTGAATTTATATGAAAATCACAAAATCAGCCACTATTCATAGCTCGAAAAAAATAAATAAAACTCATTTAAAAGCGAAACCCGCCTTCGGGCCCAAAGTGGCCCGACTGCCCACTGACCGAGCGAGCCGGCCCAATGACGACAAACAACAGCTGGCCCACGGCCAGAGCAGGGCTCCCGCCGCACCCGGCGGTGGCCGGGCCAGCCGGCGCTCCCTCGCCGGGCGGGAGCCTCCGACCACACGGACTCCTCCCCTACGACTCCCCTCTCCCTCCCCGCATCCCACGACCCCACTTTTCCCTTCTCAAAGACCGGAAACTCCGCAGCCGGCGGCCATGGCGGCAGCGGCGGGCGCGGCAACGGCGACGCTGCTCACGGAGCCATCCCGGCAAAGCGAGCATACCACTCTCTCAACACACCTGGCGAATCTATTCCCCGGCAATCGAGCCAAAACGCCGCCCCTAGCGGACACACTATCGCCTTGTGGCGGCGCGGCCACACCTGGGGAATCCTCGCCCGGCGACGGCGTTCCTGGCGGTTGCCAAAGATGCAGGTGAAACGAAAAACGGGCGGTATATGGGCATGACTAGAAGCTCACCATGAAGAGCGATGCTCGCGCTTCGCCGGACGGAGATAGGGCGGAGGTAGTCCCGACGGAGCGGCTTATGGCGGCGGCGGACCGCGGTGGCAAAGTCGGCGTTCCCGCCGTGTCCGGGCCTGCTGCGCGAAAACGAGCGGGTCGCTCGACCACACTACCTCAAGGCGATCTCAACGCGCAAGGTGGGCGTAGCGAATGGCTCACCGTGTCGACTTTTGTCGACTATGGGCCGGATCCACGGCGGCGCTTTGCGGCCATCGAGGAAGACGGCGGCGCGCGGCGATTCTCGCGACGAATCGAGGCGCGAGTGGGTGCAAAAGGAGCGCAAAAGCACTGCGAACTGTTGGCAAGATGGTACGATGGTGGAGCTTGAGCGAAGAGGGCGTATGAGCTCGGCGGGCGGAGGTGGCCGGCGGCGATGTCGGGAGGAAGAAAAGGAGATGACGGCGGTCGCCGTTGGCTTAAAAGTATAGAGAGAGATCGAGGTGGTAGCTAGCGGCTTCGCGACAACGTCAGGTGGCGGTGGCGCGAGGGCGGCCGGCGTCGGCGGCCCCGGGCGGCGGCGACGGCGACGGCGATGTGTCGGCATGGGCGTCCATCTCGACTTTGTAGCACCCAAACCCTAACATTTCTGAATTTTGTCAAATTGTCCTCAAATTTTAACTGATCTTCAAAAACTCCAAAAAGTGACTTAGCCTAATTTTTCAAGATCTACAATTTTCACAATTGGAAGATTTTTCAAATTCGGCCTCTAAATAGGACTTTTTGAAATACAGTTCAAAATTTTGAAATTTGAATTCAAAATTACTTTTAAAATCATGTAACAACTTGAAAAACTTTGTACATGACTTTTGTTCATCTCAACAAGATCTACAAACTAGCTTTTGGAAGTTTTTTTGCAAATTTTGCCTAGATTTTGAAATATGGTTTTTAATTCAAAAGGGGACAAAACCCTAGTTTTGGTATTTTCAAAATTACTCTAAATTTTTGAACTAAACTCTGAAAACTCAAAATACCAACTTTGTTCAACTTTAAAAACTCTACAAATTTGCTTTAACAACCATACCCAAATTCTTTATAAATTTTAAAATAAAAAGAAATGGGGATCAAAGAAAAAGAATGAAATTTAGGGTTTTTGGAGTTCAATTCAAACTTGAATTTGATTCAAATTTCAGATTCCCAACCTATACTATCAACCCTCACTCAACAACACACTTAAGATCAAAAATATAAAATAAACTTAATTTTGTCCAAACCATGACTTAAGCGGTAAGTAACACACGGGGTGTTACAAATTTGCCATCAAAAAGAAGGAAATTTTTCCAAGCCCGACTCAATGTTATTAGAAAGTAAGAATTACAGATTATTTTAATTTTTTTTTTTTTGTTGTTGTTGTGCAATGTTAGGGGGGGGGGTTTGCTAAATCCCTTGAGACGTCCCCGCGAGTTATGTTAACTTCGCTGGACGATCGACCTGAATACACGTTTATCTATTTTAGGAAACTATCCATTCACCTTTTTTTCTTTTTAGGAAAACTTCGAGGGCGCGTGCTCTCTTCTTTTTTTTTCCTGTATGTGCATGTCAGCAATGATGTCAGCGTAAAAAAGCAAAACATTTTTTAAAAACTGCTATAACTCTTGAATGGTGTATCCGTTTTTAATTCCTCGTCTGCCGGTGTGTTCTACGTGATGAGACGAACAAAACTAGATCCCACTCGACTTTGTTTTGAAGATTTTATTTTTTTTGATTTTTTTCCTAATATCAATTTATATATATTAACTTATGAAATATAACCTAAGTTGCACATAAAAGTTATATGTATAAGTTAGATGTTCTTTAAGTTATAAATTATAAGTTATATGTATAAGTTTGACAATATGTTGTAGTTTGGTCTTATTGTTATGTTCTATAAGTTATACACTATAAGTTATACGTATATGCTACACAATACATCTTCTAGTTTGGTCTTTTATTTATCAAATAACAATAAAAGTGCGAGATAAAAGGCAAAAAGCATATAAGCAGATTGACAAATAAAAAATTTTAAAAATTATCAAATATTTTCTATGGGAGACACAATACAGAGTTAAATCTTTCAAAATGAAAAACTATACAGATTGACAAAGTGGCATATAAGCAGTTGACAAATGCATGTCATATGCGAATGGGAAAATATAAAAGTGCGAGATAAAAGGCAAAAGCATATAAGCAGATTGACAAATGAAAAATTTAAAAATTTATCAAATATTTTCTATGGGAGACACAATACAGAGTTAAATCTCTCAAAAACTAAAAACTATACAGATTACATATTACCAGATTATTCATAGGTAACCTCTCTCAAAAATTACATCGGTCCATCGGATTCAATACGATTCATAGAACAAAGAAGCTACTCTCCAATTCACACGATATTTTGAACTCCATCTATAAGTTATACGTATACACAATACATCTTGTTAGTTTGATCTTTTACATTTATGTTCTATAAGTTGTAAACTATAAGTTACTAGTATAATGCCCGTGCTAGCATCTACGGTTTTATTTTTTTTTGAAAAGCTTAAATTTGCAACCAAATATATAGGAAGACAATTGTACTTTTTTTTGTATATTGCGGCAATAAATAATGTAATTTACATTTTAGCTAACTTCTTAATCAAGAATAGAGATTGCCTCCATAACTTTAGCATCGGCAAGCGTCGAGGATGTCTAACAAAGTTCGTACATGCACGGCAAATTTGTAAGAAGACTGTCACGATATTCGCGGATATATATGCTACGCTTTTAGTGCTTGATTAGTTCTAATCAAGCGATCCATACTTAATTTGAAACAATTGCCAGTTTGTTCGAGCATCATCCACATAAGAATACAAGAATCTTGAATTACAATTCTGCAAATATTTATTACAATAAACGTCAGGAGTTCATACTCTCTCGCATTGCGGGGAGATAAACCACGCTACGCTTTTCCCCTATTTAACCGTTTGTCGGACCTGCTACAAGAACCGGTCTTATCTAGGTCATCATATTTTACAATTCAAAGAAAAATAGGATGGTTGCCATTTGGTAGTTTAACATCTGCATGGTTGCCTCCACCACCATCTCTCTGGCAAGGACACAAATGGAGGAAGCATAAGTTAATGAATGTCTAATACATGGCACGAAGGGATTTGGAGAAAATCAACAAGCGTGTATATATAGAAAAAGTGAACTAAAATTCAGGGCAAAAGGTACTGAGTGAATTAACTCGTCATAATCCATACATACCATTAATCACCGGTTCAAGGCGTCTCTGTAAACTATATTTTTTCGTGCTCTTGCCCGTAGGATCCAAATCCATTTTTGGTTTTGCCACAATTCTTGTTGTTGATCGGACACCCCTCTTGATAAACCAACATAAAGTTGTCCATGCGAGAACACTTGGTTCGGAAGATAGATCCCAACATTAGGAATGGTTTGTCCCTGTGATTTATTTATAGTCATAGCAAAACTTAACCTCCGCGAGGAATTGTTTTCTCTTGAACTTAAAAGGAATAGGATTATCATCCGAAGGTGACAACGGTATCCTTGGTATAAAAACTCTCTTGCCTACGTCTTTGCCGGCCTACGATCTCAAAGCATCAATTGCATTGTCTTGCAAACTTCTGACCATGAGCCTTGTGCCATTGCACAAGCCGTTGTTGGGATCAAGATTGCGGAGAAGAATTACAGGACAGTTGACTTTTAGCTTCAGCTCATGTGGGGGGAGGCCATTTGGAGTTATTGAGTTCAAAAAGTCTAAAGGGAAGTGATTGTGAGGATCATCAACAATAGTGTCAAAGCTGTGGTAAACCTTTTCCTCACCGAGAAAACCGCTCAATCGGCATGGCATTGAGCCTATCAACATGTTCATTTTTAGTGGATAGGATGGCCCGTGAGCTCATATAGGTGGCTGATTTTGCATTTTCTTCCATTGATGGAAAAATGGATTCAATTAGTGTCTTGACGGCCTCACCGGTGTCATTATATGGAATCACAATGTCATCAGGCGGTCGAACATAATCATCTCCTATCGTTTCCTCCAGTCCCATTTCCAATCCGTGGCGGTACTCGAGAAAACCAAGGGTCCGACCGTGCTCTCATGTTACGTGACAATCTAATTTTCCTTATGTGATCCCACGGATAGGATCTTTGCACGATAGCATCGGTTACACGTGCTCTTGTTCCACGATGTAACCACGGGAAGGACCCGTGCGAAGTCTCCACCAAACACCATGATCTTGCCTCCAAATGGCAAAGCACATTCCATGATATCCCGTAGGGACCTATCAAGACACTTTCGATGCACCGACGCTTAGTCATGGCAACTTCGTCCCAAATAATCAATGACGCTCTACGCATCAACTCTGCTCAATCGGATCTTGCTTTGTAAATTTACATGTGGTGGTGTCACTAATTTTAATTGGAATTTGAAACCTAGAGTGTGCGGTCGCGGCCTCCGAGGGCAATATTGATTTGCTATCACCGGAAGTGGGCATTGCGATGGCTATTAATCCTTTGGAACGAACTCTAGCAAGTAGCGCCTTGTACAAGAACGTCTTGCCCGTGCCTCCCGGCCCATCTACAAAAAAACTTGGCTCTTGTTGGAAAAGACATGCTCAATGATTTCATCAAACCCTTCTCTTTGTTCCTTGTTTAGAGAATGAAAGATGTCTAGGTGTTCTTGTTCTCTGGGTACATTTTGTTCCTCCCTAACCTCCTTCATAATGTCAATGGCACTTGCACCCATATCGGTAATCTCGGCGGCCATAGTTTTTATATTTTTCCCGCCGATTCAAGCATATCCTGTAATTCTCTCAGCACCATTTGCTCCACTTTGTTGATGTGTTACTAATGTGTGCTACTGAAGTCTTCACCTAGAGCATCCTTATGTTTTCCCATAGCCCACGTATATTAGTAGCCTCCACGTAATATAAGGATGGTAGCAAACAACCTTCGCAAGGAACACGGCATCTGAAACGTGGTGGCCTCGGTCAAAGATCATCGATTGTACTATCTGTCTCGATAAGCCCTCTTTTCTCGCATGCCTCTCGGAAAGTAGAGTGCACCACACCAGCCACTTGTTCTCAAGTCATCAAATGATGTTGCACCTCGACATGATTCAATAAAAGTCTTAGGAAGTATCTCTCGCCTTCCGGTAGGGTTAGCATAAACAAAGCCGGCCGGCCTATCCGTTTAGATGCTTGTTTCCTTGCTTGCCACACTTTCTTCCCGGGGATCCAACGGTAGTGTTCTGGAAATTCTCTATACAATATTTTCCTTGCTTTGCTCGGTCGTCTCGGTTTTGTTGAAATACTGCGTCGGTGTGGTCCTATTAGAACACAGGCGTCTCACAACATCCTCCAAGTTATCATCGTCATTATATGTTCTGGATCGCATATTAGGTAGATGTAGTTGGAGTTGTAATACTCTTTGGATAAACACCAAACATTGGGAATCCCAATATCCTCAGACGTAGCCGGGTGCGAAATGAATCTAGCATTCCTATATTGTTGTATCTCGTTGATGACTACATCATCTCTACCATTTTCACCTGCATTTACCGAGAATGATGCTTGGTCGTGGCCTTTATATACATACTTAAATAAATACTTCACTTTGCTTTAATGCTCGAGCATGCTTCAACATTAATGTGACGGTTGTATCTAAATAGCGTGGCCGGGGTTGTATGGCACAACCCACCTGTTATCTAGCTTCGGCTCTCCTAATCTTGACTCGGCGTCCATCATCCCTTCTCCTATATTTTGGATAGGAATCATTTCCTTGTTGGGTTTCTTCACGTAATTGTCGAGGGTACTTTCGAGCGACACTTTCCATCAACCATGCAAGCACAATTTTTATTCGGGGACGCCACACGGTCCATGCAACATATGGTGATAACCGGATCGTGCAACTCGGGTATTTGTCCTTATGCAGTATCTCCGCTTTGAAACTACCCGATCGTATGCATCCGGTGTTGTCAACTTACTCCCTGACTTCATGATCAGCAAGAAATGCTCATGTGGTAGGCCCCTTTTTTGGAACTCGGTAACATGGGCGTATGCAGCAACTTCACCAAAATACTTCCTCTTGACCAGAAGATCCTTTAGATCCCGCAACTTTGCCCTTTGTACACTCTTGCAACCCGATTCGGCCTATCTTGTGGTTCCTGCCCCGGCTCAAGGTTGTTTGTTATCTCTTCCCAGTATGGATTGCATGTCATGGTGATGAAGTAATCGGGCTTGCCAAAGCGCCTGACAATAGCCATAGCATTAAGGAACCTCTTTGCATGTCTCGATCGCCTCACAGGGAATGATTTTGGCAACACAACTCTCTTTCCAACCTTAGAACCTTGTGTCTCTCCAGCGAGAGATAACATCAACCAACCCCTAAAACATATTTGTGAGCATACATTTTAGCCAAAGGCATTAACAAGGTTTCAGTATTCATGAACAATAACAATGCATAAACAAATATTATGTGAGTTTACACGGTATAGCTCTGCGGCGTATAAGCTTTTGGTGCGCGGGATTAGAGTACCAATCTAGCCTCATAGTCTCAATCTTGATGTACATATCCACAACCCACTTTGCTGGAGTAGACGCCCTCCATATAATAAAATGTTAAAGTGCATACGTCTGATTTGCAATTTATAGCAGTAGTATTGTCTTGCCGTTACATATCTCGTGGATTGTGATTCATCTGCTACGTCATTTCCACCTTCTTCTGGTTCATTTTCATTATTATTACCCAGCTGCAATATATAAAAAGTATTACAATAGACTCTAATATATAAAGTATTATTGCAACAGTTCAATAGTACCTTGATAACTGTTTGTATTCCCATGATCCATGTAATTAACATTATTGGTAGCAACCGGGGTAGCTGCAAGTTTAATAAATATTTTAGAGTCTATTGTAGTATTAGTGTAATATTATTACGGTCAATAACATACAAGATAATACCTTCGTAACCACCAGTAGAAGCTGGGGTTGCAGATGGTGGACTGACTGGATCCCCACTATACGGCATAAACTTGTTCCACCCCGTTTCTCCCCGTGGGTTATATACAGGATAACCTAATGGGTCATAACAACCATAGTACGGCCGGATATATTGCGGACGACGATCTGTCTTACCATATACAACCACACTCCTATCAAAACTTCTCTCTGGATCATTTCCTTCCATCCAGATAGCAGCAACTTGGGACGCCGTTGGGGCATTGAACCTTCTCTGGTCGGGCGTGATATTTGTATTGAGTTCAATACGGTAGTTATCAAGTTTGGGAAATCACCGTTTCTCCACGAAAACCTGAACATATGGGTTATCCCGTAAAATTGCAAGGATCGTCCTCATGAGGTTAATATCAAGATCAGGAGACCTCTTTTTTCTATGTGACAAGTCAGCATCTTCTGTATCATAAAAGTACAACTGTAGATGGCGAGCGCCATCTGGAACACCTGGCACCAAATGGTCGAGACGGTGGTACAAAGCACCATGAACTCGAAAGTTATAAATACCAGACCTGCTGGACTTGAATACCTCTCATCCAGGGTGACTCCTAGGCTTGCAAAGGCGAAATGTGAGTTGATATACCGTATATGCTTCCTGAAATATTTTGCATCATCGTCCACTTGACTTGTGAATAACCTTTTCAGTTCTGGAGGAACCTCTGGTATATGTACTTGTACTTTGCCTTTTTGACAACAAAACCCTGGTGTCTCATATGGAAACCTCATCGCACCACAATATGTGCAGTCAGCGACACGGTTCAATTTATGACGTTAAAGGCAGGTTGCGATAGATGAAATCATATGGATCAGCATCTTCCTCAATATGTGCAGCTGGTCGACGCACGCGATAAGATTCATATTCATGACCTATGTAGATATCGAAGCAATCACTTTAAATTAATTAATATTAATATTTAAATATGCTAAATTGGGGATTGATTTTGGAGCACAAAACATATATGTTGTCAAAGTACCTTGTGCATGTTGCTGATTAACTTCATTGTCTAAACCATGGACGCCATCCATGGCATGCTCATGACCATCGCCTACATCGTGCGATGGTTCAAATAGCGTAGGGTCGAATTCATCTGCATTGGGCTGGACATCTATGTGGTTGTTGTCATGGCTTGCCAAATGAAGTGCTGCAATATTTTTTTTATAAAAGTACAACAACGAACATATAAATCCCTTGATTTAAAAAAAATAATCACCTAGAGATTAATGTGCTTACCTGACTCATCGGATGTACGTGTGTCTCTACGCCGTGGGACATATTCATCATCCCTATGCAACCAGTCATTGGGTTCGTCGTAGCCATCATTTTCCATTATTGTTGATAATCCGGTTCCCAAAATCATGGCTTCACATATTCAAATGATTTTAGGCAAATGATATATAGTAGGTGACGGACGAAATGCATAAAGGCTCACATATTTCTCACCTGTGGGCAAGGATGCCGTGAGTATCATTTCGGCATTGTCTTGACTGGCAACATGTGTGGTGCTGCTACTTTGCGACTCAGCCTTCTTCCGTGCTCGATATCGACTTTGGTATTCACAGTTCCTCTTTCTAATCGCTTCTCTTTGCTCGTCGGTCGTCGCAGATTTTCTCTTTCGTTGTTGCGCGTTCATTCCTTCCATCGAAGCGTTAGCACCACCTGTAGCCATTTTATTATTAGAACAGAGATATAAAATAAATTCATTCATCCAAACCATGATAAACATGAAGTTACATTCAGCCATGGAGAGTGCCCTTCCTCCCGCATCTGGAGTTGGTTCGATATTTTCTTTGTTCAATATACTTGAGGAGTTTTGGTCCATGTCACCATGATTAGTTCCTGCAAGTTCTTGTCAGACTCAGTAATGTTGTTTTGAATTTATAAATTGACCGATAGATTTATATTCAATTGTAAATCATAAATTATACCTGGTGTAGTCAAAGCAAAAAGAAGTGTTATTGTTTTGTGATTCAGCCTTCTTCCTTTCTCGGTATTGACGTTGATACTCACGTTGTTTCCTCTTGACCTCTTCCCTTTGTTCGTCGGACAAGTTAGCCCGGCGACTCCGTTCCCGCCGGGCTCCATCTATAAATAAGATACAAGCAACGTGGCATATATCAATATCGGGAATAAATAAGACACAAGCAAGGGGGCATATATACATCCTTAAAACATACCTGAGATGTTTGTGATATTGCTAAGTGGAGTGTGTGTATCTCTAGGCGTAGACATCTGTTCTACTCTATATAGATTGATTGACTGGATATCTGAGGGTCGCTTGTAGAGATAACTCTGGAAAGGAACAACAGTTGCATAGGATAAAAAATATATTCAATGGAAAAATATACTTCATGTCTCTGGGCTCCAGTCAAAATTACCTGCAGGCTGAAGTTTTCCTGATCTACGTACTCAGATATGGAAAGGAACAAATGGAACCGATCTGCTCAACTTTGATCAAAACAGGAAGAGGAGTTGATGAACGTTTTGATTGAGTACACTGTGATGATTATTCTCTGGTACGAGGTTTACCTGGTAGATGCTGATCGACAGCCTCGGTCTTGAATTGTGCACCACGCTCATCCGAATCCCTTCATCCCAACATGCCATACACCTGCGGCAAAGGGAGGAGGATGGAAGAGGAACAGGTGGAGCGAGCGATGGTCCTTCGCGTGTTCTGTCGTCGGTGGTCTTGGTCGCGAGCACTACTGGTCGCGAGCACAACGACGGGGAAAGATCGCGGTCGACAGCACCGCCTTGGTCGCGCGTGATGAGCGCCGCGACGGACAGCAGCCAGGGATCGATGGGCGTCGCGCGATGCACGATGGGCTCTTCTCTATATACGGCAACACCATCGATCGCCGCGACGGACGGCAGCACGATCGGCAATGATGGCGAGATGCGTTGTGGACCGGCGGCAGACTCCGCAATCGTCTGCGCGATTCCAGTTATTGGCGGCAGATTAAAATTTTTTCTAACGCCATGTTCCTTTCCGTTTTTATTTGGAGAAAATAAATCATTTGATTCGGGGAATCGATCCCTGGCTGTTGACGGTGCAGTGACGGGGAATTGAGCGCGGGTGTGAGGTGTAAGACTCTACACAAACTTTGATCGCAGCCCTCAATTCTAATCTAGCTTTAACGTGAGCCGCATGATCTGGTGTGTAGAGAAGAATCCAACTATAGGATAGATATACGGCAACACCATCGATCGCCGCGACGGACGGCAGCACGATCGGCAATGATGGCGAGATGCGTTGTGGACCGGCGGCAGACTCCGCAATCGTCTGCGCGATTCCAGTTATTGGCGGCAGATTAAAATTTTTCTAACGCCATGTTCCTTTCCGTTTTTTATTTGGAGAAAATAAATCATTTGATTCGGGGAATCGATCCCTGGCTGTTGACGGTGCAGTGACGGGGAATTGAGCGCGGGTGTGAGGTGTAAGACTCTACACAAACTTTTGATCGCAGCCCTCAATTCTAATCTAGCTTTAACGTGAGCCGCATGATCTGGTGTGTAGAGAAGAATCCAACTATAGGATAGATACGTATAAGTTAGAGAATACATGTTATTTTATTTTTTCTTAATATCAATATATATATATTAACTTATGAATATAACCTAAGTTGCATATAAAAAGTTATATGTATAAGTTAGATTCTATTTAAGTTATAAACTATAAATTATACATTATAACTTATAACTTATAACTTTTACATGTAACACCTAACTTATACTAGTACAAAAGTTATGTCTAACTTATGACTTATAACTTTTACATGTAGCACATAACTTATATTGGTTACAAAAAAGTTACGTATAACTTATAATTTATAACTTTTACATGTAGCACCTAACTTATACTGGTTATAAAAGTTACGTCTAACTTATAACTTCTACATATAGCGTATAACTTATAATTTATAACTTTTACATGTAGCACCTAACTTATATTGGTTATAAAAGTTACGTATAACTTATAACTTTTATATGTAGCATCTAACTTATACTTTGGTTACAAAAGTTACTTATAACTTATAACTTTTACATGTAGCACCTAACTTATACTGGTTACAAAAGTTACGTATAACTTATAATTTATAACTTTTACATGTAGCATCTAACTTATACTGGGTTACAAAAGTTACGTATAACTTATAACTTATAACTTTTACATTTAGTAGCTAACTTATACCGTTATAAAAGTTACGTCTAACTTATAACTTATAACTTTTACATGTAACACCTAACTTATACTGGTTACAAAAGTTACATACAACTTATAATTTATAACTTTTACTTGTAGCACCTAACTTATACTTGGTTACAAAAGTTACGTATAACTTCTAATTTATAACTTTTACATGTAGCACCTAACTTATCTTTTGGTTATAAAAGTTACGTATAACTTATAACTTATAACTTTTACCGCGTAGTTGATATCGAACCCGGCCATGCCACTATCCACAATTTATTATAAAAGTTGCTTTTATTTGATCTCCCCACCCATTACTATCCCTATACCACTTTGTCCCTGAATGATTTATGTCTCGAAAAAGGAAAAAATCGCGAAAAAACCATAACTTAAGGCAGAAGAAAGAGAATGAAAAGAAAAGCGAAAAGGAAAGTTATACGTAAAAAAATACCGTAACTTAAGGTAGAAGAAAGAGAATGAATAAAAAGGGAAAGAAAAACAAATGCTTACCAAAAAGAAAAGTGGTGGGATTTATTTATTCCCGAAATGGAGAGTGGAGCACGTCCGTATGTCCGATCGTTCGCGCGGAAATCGAACTACATGGAATAGAGTTTTCGATGTGTGTGTGTGTGGGGGGCACTCAACTCCGCCACTGAGGAGAAACCAATCGCCTTTGAATCCACGGCGACACTCTTCGGCTTGGTCGAGGTATAAGCTCCGACCGTGCCCGAGCCCTGTATTTTGATCTCACACGTCCGAAACCTCAGCTCCCTCGCCCCGCCGCCGGAGTTGAACATGCCGACCAGGCCGATGGGTGCGAAGGAGGCGCCGTTTGGCAGGTGCTTTAGAGGGAACACGACGAACATCTCGTACTCACGTGATCTCAGTGTCACAGGTAGCGCGGGGCGTAAAAATTCGATTGGACAAATACTGTAGTATTTTTGGGTTTACTTAAAAAAACTAAACACCCTTCTACTCTTGCTCGATAGGAGCTCGCGCTTGCATGCTAAAGCCCAATGAGGCCCACCTTTGAAAATGTGCTGGGTTGCAGCCCATGCTCCTATCGAACTCTAGTTTTTTGACTGAACCTATGGAACTCTAGTTGTTCCTTCATTTTTCAACGAATTGCTGTTCCTATTATCTCATTTTCTGCCAAAGTATCTGCGAAGAAGAGCCAAGAGTTTTTTATGATCAGAATAGTAATAACGATATGTGTTCATACAGGTACAAACTTTGCTGCAACTGGTTAGGCTATATTTGTATGGTATTCTCCGTTCGTTGTCTATGTACTGAAACATTGTGGACGCTGGGATGCTTCTAGAAGAGCAAAATTATATGAAGAAAAGGCCATTATATATACTCTTTTTCTTCGAGTTCTAGTTGACCTCGCTAGCTTTGCCATCGCTGCGCTCTGCGTTGCCGCCTGCCTACCGCCGTAGAACGTGCCGACATGGAGTTGAGGAGCAGAGCAGATAATAGGATTACGGCCCGCGGGGCTGGGGTGTGGGCCGTAAGGTTCATGCCCGTTCCTTGGGACAAGGTGGGCTGGCCGCTCAGGCCTCCAAGGCAACAATTGCTCTGTCTTTTTTTTAAAAAACTTATCAACCCGAATTATCACATGTTTTTAATCAAAACAAAAACAACATCAGTATAACCATAAGATGAACAACCCGAACATAATATTTGTATTCATATCCGATTTCAAGATACCTTCTACATTCTAAATTATAAATCATTCCAAATTAAAAATCTTGTAGAGTCAAATCACTTTAAATTTGACCAAAATTGTATGAAAAAGCAACAAAAATTTATAACATCGAATATGTATACTATAAAATATTATTAATGTACAATCTATTGTAATTAGTTGGCATCCTAATATTATTATCCTATCATATAAATTTGATCAAACTTTGAGATACTTTAACTCTTTAAGATTTTTTTTTTTTTGGGATAACTTATAATTTGAGATGGGGAAGGGCATCTCGGTAATCAAACCAAACTGACACGCTTCAATTCAGTTTTTATGATGTTTATCTGTGAAGAACAAATTGTGTGCTAAGATTACTTGAAATTGTATATATGGCTACTTGACAACAAGAACTAGATTAATTTTTTAATACCCGCTATAGATACAGTAGTATGCAGCCTTTAAAATATTTAAATGGTTAACGACATTGTATTAATTTTAATACTAGTAATGATATACTCTCGGACGAAAAATAAAACAGCTGCGTCTGCGTCACTGCGTGCGACCATTTCGATTCTTTTGGCGCGGAGTTGCGTTCTCGAGAATGCGAGAGAGGAACTGCAAAGGCGCAACAAGCCAAGAAAGAGAGCACGGCGCCAGCTTTACCGATGCAAGGGCCCCGCAGCGTGCTGATGGGCTGTCGCTGCAATTGCCTCGGTGACCGGTCTGGTGTGGAGCAGTGGTCTCGGAGGGTCCCCGTTCAGCCGTGCTGGACAGACCTGTATCCACGTAGGAATACAGTACACTCTCCTTTTCACTTGACCTGAAGCTAGAGTAGAGTTCTTCTTTCAACAGTTTAATGCCATGTATAACTTTATTTATGAAAAAAAAAACATAGGAAAAGGATGGAATGTTGTATGTAATTATGCGAATTATCGCCAGATTTTTCTTTAACGAAAATCCAGGTGAGAAAATGTATTTGCGGCGCGAGCATAAAGATGCCAAGCCTCCTCCAAAGTCCAAAGTCCGAGTAGTGTAGTTTCCTTGTCCTTGGAGAAAAGGAGAAAACATGGGCCCCTCCCTCGTCCAGTCCTCCATCTATGCCTTTCAAAAAAAAAAAAAAACGCTGTTTCATGCCTTTCAAAAAAAAAACGCTGTTTCACTCTCAGCTCTTCAATTAAAAAATCGCGTCATGCACAAGCATCTCTGAGGCTTTTATACTCGTATTTTTGGACATCTGCCGCTTAAACTACAATCAGTCAAAAGAAAAACCGCATGCTTCGCATTTTTATTCTTTTTGGTACAACCTCTCTCATCATAGCCTCATACAGTAGATGGTACTACTACAAAAAGATGTTTTTACAGCCCCCAAATTGACATGTGGGCCCACTTGTGTTCGTCTGGTCCTGGTCCTTCCATGCGAGAACCTCCCCCTACCAGCAGACATTCCTCGCCCCCGTTTTCTACTCCGCAGCCTTCCGTTTTCCTTCCGTTCCGGACTTGAGCGGGCCTTGTTTAAACGCCCTCAGCTCCATTTGATAGCCCCAGGCTGGCGTCCGCACCCGCAACAGCCGTCACGCACTTCTCACTGCAGCAGCCCCTGCTGCTCTGCCTGCGCCGCAGTCGCAGCCAGTGGCTCAGCGGCTGCGCTCGTCATCCGTGCCTGTCTCGTCTTGTCCTCACTCTCTCTCTCTCACTCCACGGTTCCCTCTCCACCGGCTCTCTTTCTCCACCTCTGACGTCTGACCTCTCCTCCTCCTCCTCCCCGTGCCCAACGGTGAGGTGAGGCCCCGGCCGTGCAGCCCATCCACGCATTGCCGTTGCGAGCGCGGACACCGAAGGGCTAGAAGTGGCGGCGGTGCCAGCGCTCGGCGCAATGGCGTGGCGGCTTATGCTGGCGCTCCCTGTCATCCTCGTCTTATTGCTCGTCGGTGAGTCGCAAGTTGCTTGTCGTTCTTGAATCTTATACGACTCTTCAGATTAATGCGCGGACGGCGAGATGCCTTGCGTGCTCGAGGAAAAGGACATCGATTCGATTCTTCTTGCTCTTTGGTATTGATGTTTTGCTGCGTGTTCTTGAGCATTTTTGGGGAATGTTCCATTTCATTGCTTCCTCCCTTTTTGAATCTATATCCCTGCACCATATTCTTTTCTTTCCATCGAAAACCCAGAACCCAAGATTTATCGTTGTATTTACCAAAAAAAAAAGAAAAGAAAAAAACTGTTAAAGCCCAATCACTGCGTTTTCTCTGTTCGCGTTATTGGCGGTAGTCTGAACAGCACATGCGCAATCGCAGGGCAATGCCACGGCGGCAAGATTGGCGTCTGCTACGGCCGCAACGCCGACGACCTGCCGGCGCCGGACAAGGTGGCGCAGCTAATCCAGCAGCAGTCCATCAAGTACGTGCGCGTCTACGACACCAACATCGACGTCATCAAGGCCTTCGCCAACACCGGCGTCGAGCTCATGGTCGGCGTCCCCAACTCCGACCTCCTCGCCTTCGCGCAGTACCAGTCCAACGTCGACACATGGCTCAAGAACAGCATCCTCCCCTACTACCCGGCCACCATGATCACCTACATCACCGTCGGCGCCGAGGTCACCGAGAGCCCCACCAACGTCTCCGCCCTCGTCGTGCCGGCCATGCGCAATGTGCACACCGCACTCAAGAAGGCTGGCCTGCACAAGAAGATCACCATCTCCAGCACCCACTCGCTCGGGATACTGTCTCGGTCCTTCCCGCCGTCTGCTGGGGCCTTCAACAGCAGCTACGCCTACTTCCTGAAGCCTATGCTCGAGTTCCTAGTGGAGAATCAGGCGCCGTTCATGGTGGATTTATACCCGTACTATGCATACCAGAACTCACCGAGCAATGTGTCCCTCAACTACGCGCTATTCTCCCCACAGTCTCAGGATGTGATTGACCCAAACACTGGACTGGTTTACACTAACATGTTCGATGCCCAGGTTGATTCCATCTTCTTTGCCCTCATGGCTCTGAACTTCAAGACTCTGAAGATCATGATCACTGAGTCAGGGTGGCCAAACAAAGGGGCGGCCAAGGAGACTGGAGCCACTCCAGACAATGCTCAGACTTACAATACCAATCTGATACGTCATGTTGTTAATGACAGTGGCACACCGGCAAAACCAGGGGAAGAAATTGATGTCTACATATTTTCATTGTTCAATGAGAACAGGAAACCTGGCATCGAGTCGGAGAGGAACTGGGGACTGTTTTTTTCCTGATAAGAGTTCCATCTACAGCCTTGATTGGACGGGCCGAGGCAATGTGGATGTTATGACTGGAGCAAACATTACAAGTGCAAATGGTACCTGGTGTATTGCTTCAGCTAATGCATCAGAAACAGATCTGCAGAATGCCCTCAACTGGGCATGTGGTCCAGGCAACGTAGATTGCTCGGCCATTCAACCAAGCCAACCCTGCTACCAGCCGGACACTTTAGCTTCCCATGCTTCGTACGCATTCAACAGCTACTACCAGCAAAATGGAGCAAACGTTGTGGCCTGTGACTTTGGTGGTGCTGGAATAAGAACGACGAAAGATCAAGTAAGAATCCCATCCTTGTTACTGTTGTGATGATCATGATGCTATGCATGGTTTCATTTGATAACATCCATGTGCATATATTCAGGTTATAGAGTATGTCTTTAGTTGATGTTGCAGTTATATACCTAAGCTGCTCATATGGTATCATGGTCGTAGCATTTGGTAGTACTCCCTCCGTTCCAAATTGTAAGACATTTTGGCTTTTCTATATACATTACTAGAAAGCATTGGCAGAACTAGTGGGGTGGGGGCGCAAGGGCCATGCCCCCCTAAAACAGTTAAAAAAAGGGATGCCCCTATAAATATTTCGATGCACATCACATTTTCCCAATTTTTATTCACCTTTAACCTTAATATTATGATTTTTTTATTATGAATAAATACTATATGAAAAAACATCGAAAAGATTGTTGAGACTTATGTAATATTTATCATACTTATAGGGTGTCATCGTGTTTGCCCCCCACCCCCCAAATCAAAGATGTTGGTTCTGTCACTGCTAGAAAGTTATGTATCTAGATGCCAAGCTTGTCGCACTCTCCTGTCCGCCGGGTTCAAAGCTTGGCACCTCTTTATTTTTTTTTTTTTCTCCTATAATCTAGTTTTTTTGGGAAGCCAAAACATTTTTCAATTTGGAATGGAAGGGAGTAGCTAATTTCACGCTGATGAGGTGCCTTTTGCTGATGAGGTGCCTTTTGCTATTATTAGGCTATATATAGATGTCTATGAGAGAACAGTAGCTTACTTGCAATTGTGAGTTTGCTTTCTCAGCTTGTGGTTTCTGTTTCTCTCCATTTCATCTTTCACAGATCATTGTGGTTCTCAATACAGGCATAAGTAGTGTCTATTCCCCTTGTATTCATATGTTATCAAATTTGATGGCATTCCAGTACCTCTTGAAGTGTTGAAAAGACTTGAATTACTAATGATGCTATGGTTTTCTGACTCTCTTAACTTATTATAATTTACTTGAGTCTTGGATTGGTCAACTTATTCTCTTATCATGCATCTATGAAACAATGAAAATTTTGATGATAGTGTTGCAACGATTATTTCAGTGTAGCTTATTGATTGGCATGTGAATAGATTATTGTGTGTTCCTTCAATAAGCTCTAGTAATAATAACTTATGTTCCTTTTTCTTATCTTACCAATTTAATAAGCTTCTTTTCTCTAATTATTTCTGGCTCGCAGGTTACGACACCTGTGTCTATTTGGCTGCCGGGTATGAAATACTCTCTCACGCCTTTGTATTTTAAGAAACAGTCCTAGTGACACTCCACTAACATTTTTTTTTCTTCTAACTTGAAGCAATAAGATGAGCACGATGAATTCAACATCTCTTCCAGCTCGGAGCGACTCTGGTCCAGTTCCATGCGCCAAATGGTTCGCCACTTTGCTGCCCATGCTGGCCCCGTGATGGCTGCAGTTATGCTGTGATCTATGGAAACATTCCAGCTAGCCTCTTAAGATGTGAGATGAAAGGCGAATTGCATAATGCTGGTAACCAGCGATGTTCTGTTTTGCCATGAGCAGTAGACTAGTAGTAGTAGTCTAGCAGAGAGGCATATTATGCTGTAGGAATTCTCTGGTCAGTTAAGATGTACATCGTCGTGCATGGAACTTGGCATCCTATTCTGCTGTCTTTCGGTTCTCTTCTCATCTTCGCTGCACTTTGCATTAATCTCGCGTTGCTTGGTTCTTTTCTGAACTACTATGGTAGGTAGCATGTGACAATATGTTGCTTCTAGGCTGCTAGCAATTCTGGATTATTGGATGCTTTGATGAAAATGTTAAGGTGGGAAGTACGTTGCCAAATCCCTGTGGAGCAGCTGGACCATCATTGGATTGCAGAAAAGCTCCGAGTCAGTTGTCATGAGAGGTCCTGCAGTTCATTATTATGCTCTATATGCGTGTTCTGAATTCTGATGACCCCTTTTAAGCTGTATAGATCCTTTCATGCTCTTTGTTGTCATTGCTTTTTTCCTGGTGAAAATAGACTAGATGTAGTAGAGATGCGTGCACGGTAATATCACGAGGAGCGATGACTCAGTGATATATAAGCTTGAAGGAGTACTGAGAATATGCAAAGGAGGGGATTAGTAATTCACATAAAGATAAACCTGGGACATCGAAAAATTTTGGTCTCAGGAAGCCCAGCCCAGCCCAGCCCATCAGGAGCAGCAGCTTGCCGGGCGCTTTCGGCCAGGGTGGGGCATCGTGCGGAGAAGCTGGAAAGTGAGATTCTGATGGCCCGGGCAGTACACGAGTTGCCCGGCGTCCAGCCTATCATCTCGCACGTCGTCCACCCCTCTGCTCTAGCTGGCCTCTGCCGCTGGCGCGGTGGGGCACACGACCAGTGGCGACCCGCGCACGGCGCACCGAAGGCGGGGGCGAGGTTGAAGGGCGAGCTAGCGATGGAACTGGTGGTTGGGCGCGGACGCCAAGTGGTGGTGCTCCGCCACGCCGCGCCTCTCCTCTATTTATACCGCGGCCGTCCCCCGGGAGACCTGCGTACGTGAGCAGAGACATCGATCGAGCTTCCACCGCCAGTCGTCGTCGTCCTCCCTCCTTGCAGTCGCAGCAACAAGGCCGCCGGACAGGATGTCGTGGCAGACGTACGTCGATGAGCACCTCATGTGCGAGATCGAGGGCCACCACCTCACCTCCGCCGCCATCATCGGCCACGACGGCACAGTCTGGGCCCAGAGCACCGCATTCCCGTCGGTGAGCTAGCGCCGCCTCTGTTCCTTCCTTCCTTACTCGTTCTCGCTCTTGCGTCGGCCCACCGCCGATCGGATCGGCGGCTGACATATATGCACTCCGTGTGATGGATCCTCCAGTTCAAGCCTGAGGAGATGGCCAACATCATGAAAGACTTTGACGAGCCCGGGACCCTGGCCCCGACCGGCCTCTTCCTCGGCCCCACCAAGTACATGGTCATCCAAGGCGAGCCCGGCGCCGTCATCCGCGGGAAGAAGGTACCCATGCATCGCCGCCGCCGATCTCGCTCCGGCCAGATCACAGTTAATTATCCTGTTTGGTTTTGATTTCCAGGGATCTGGAGGCATAACCGTGAAGAAGACCGGGCAGGCGCTGGTGGTCGGCATCTACGACGAGCCCATGACCCCCGGGCAGTGCAACATGGTGGTCGAGAGGCTCGGCGACTACCTCGTAGAGCAAGGCCTGTAAATGGATGGATGATTGCTTCAACCCCGCCTGCCCGCCTGTCTCAACCATCGATACGACCGCCAGCATTTAGTAGTTTCTCGATCTATATATACGCACGCATTTTTTTCTTCAGTCCCCACGCCCTGCTGGGATTGTGCGTGGCTCCGTTAATTGCCTCCGATCATCCTCCGTCCGGCATTTCTCTCGACCCCACGCCCGTCGCCGATCACCAGAGAATCCTCTCTTTTTTTTTTCTGTTGTTGTTGTTGTTTATAATTTGTTGTTGTCGTTCTGGCAAATAATTTTGTGATTTCACCCCAAAATTTGGTTGTCGTATATTATGATTTGTAAACCCGGAACAATATATATATGTGATTGAACTGCTCTTACCTATTCTTTTGTAATACGGGAATTAATGTGTATGTATTTCGTGCAATCTTATTCAAAGCATATGCAAAATATATGAATGAAAAACGTAACTTCAGCTTTCTTCTTGTGTTTTCTTGGTTCGACTCTGTGATTTTGATCTACATATTATTCGAATCGGTTCTTCCGAACGTAAGATGGCAATTTTGGGCTCAAATAGGTGCAGCTACTGGATTCAAACGCCTTAAACCGGACATGTCCGTAGTCCAATAATAATGTTAGCTCTCCAACGTATTGCAGGCCGCTCCAGCCCACTGGCCCAGAAAACGCCAGCTCGTTAGGCCAGTTGGCAAAACGATGGGCTGCTGTGCAACCCAGAAGACGCCACTGGCCCAGAAAGAGTTCCCAAGTGGGCTTAAAAAGAGTTCCTCTAAAAAAAGTGACTTAAAAAAGTTGAGAACATATATATTCCAACCCAGTTTCAAAAGAAAAAGTTGGCATATAATTGCTTGGCTTCCTCCACCGTATTTTTAAAAGGGATATTTGGTTCCTTGCCCTTGCAATTTTTGGAAGTTGGAGATTTGCCCTTACAATTCGATTAATTGGAGATTTACCCTTCATAATCTTCCTCTCCATCAGTTTTGCCCTTTTCTACATCTGCCGTCTCCTTGGTCCCACGTACAGTGCATGTATTTTCGTATAAGACCAAATTGCCCCCGGACAAGAGGATAAGGCATTCTGGAGCGTTCTCATCCATCCCTCCTCCCTCTCGTTGCGGCCGCGAAGCGCGAGGCTTCGGCGGCGGCGACACGTGTGGCCGGCGGTGACGGGCGACGCCTGGAGGTGGGCTCGCTGCTCGAGGTGGACGGAGGCGAGAGGTAGCGGTGACGACTGAAGCGGCGTCTTGGGCGGCTGCTCAAAGGCTGCTCAAGGCGGGCACGGCGCGGGCGCGGCGGCGCCGCGGGCGGCTGCTCGAGGCGGGCGACTGTAGGCGGGCACGTCGCGGCAACTGGAGTCGGGCGCGAGGTTCGTGGAGGCTAGTCTTGCGCGGCGATTGGAGGCAACCGTCGCGGCGAGAGGCGGTGGCCGAGATTGAAGGCAACGCCGGCGATTGGAGCTTTTTTTGCAGTCGTGTGTGTAGGTGTAGTCATTGGTTGCTTCGCTTTTGCTGGTACCTAGCTAATGTATGACATTCTGTGCAAATTAAGCAATCTGGTGCCAATAGGTTATTGCAATGTATGAGCATCTTGCTGTGCACCAGCCTGTAATTTTATCTCTGCAATGTTAATGCAATCTGGATTTCTTTGAAGAATTTTATCAGCAAGTTGAGAATATTATTACTGAATCGAGCACTACTAAATTTGTACATGACTGAAACTGATCATTTCCAGATATGAGACAAATTAGCTTGACAATAATATTATAACTGAAAGTGTACATGACTGATCATTACAGGCATCCGGTTCATAGGTCCTTACTCTACCTAAATTATGCAATCCAGAAACTCCATTATATTACAAAAGATAAGCCATCACAGGCACCCAAATTTTTTAGAAGCATCACAGCTTGTTCTATATTCTAAGCATTATATTACAAAAGACAAGCCATCACAGGCACCCAAATTCCACACCCAAAATAGCTTGTAGTGTAGCATCAGCTTCACTGTCCCTCAGAAAATAGATCCATGAGGTCTCTCACAACCACAGGTGGAGGAGCAGCTGCATCCCCTAGCTGCAGGGTATAGATGGTCAGTGAAAACATCCCCTTTGTAGTGTTTCATGAAGTTTTGGTACATGTGCCTCATGCACTCCCTGTTTTCAGCATTTGGGAAAACAGCCCCCACAGCTTTCTCTAAGCCTTTACAAGCATCTGAGCATATGACTAGTCCTGGTGGGTCTCCTATGACTTTGTGCAAATTCTCTAGGAACCACTTCCAGTTGTCCTCAGTTTCTGAGTCAAAAACAGCATATGCTATACTCCTTCCGTCCCAAAAATAAACGACGTTTTGGGTTTTTCGTGCCACAAGTTTGACTCGATTTATAGAAAGTGCGTAGAAGATTTAAATCTTCAAATAAATTTGTTAAAAACTAGATCAAAAGATCTTTCCAATGATACTAATTATGTAATATAAATATTAATTCTATTTTAATATATAATTGCCGGCGAGATGTTTCTCGGGAAGCTTAAAACGTCGTTTATTTTGGGACGGAGGGAGTATGGTACAACCAATTGTGCCCATCAACACCTGTTGCAGAAGCCAACTGTCCAGTATACTTTCCATGTAAAAAAGATGCATCTACCCCTATGAATGGTCTACAACCAGCTAGGAATCCATCAATGCATGGCTTCAAAGCAACAAAAATCCTCCTAAACCTTTGCTTTTTACCAACTTTCTCTGTCACTATTTGCACATGACTTCCAGGTGAACATTTTTTTAGTTGAGCAGCCCAATTGAAAAGAAGTTGGTAGCTTTCCTCATACGTACCATGAATTTGATCCTTTGCTACCTGCAATCCAGACCAAGCTTTTGAGTACTTCAGCTGTATTCCAAAGTCAGTCTCCAATTTCTCTTTTGCATCCATTGCTCCCTTAGTTGGATTCTTCTTAACCCAATCTCCAAGCCTATCTGCACACCAGCCCTCGAGAAGCCATTTTCCCTACTCTAAGCTTGGTGGTAGGACACTCGTGGACTTGCAGGAAGTTTTTTATCTACAAAAAGGCAAATAGACATGTAAATGTATTTACAAATTCAAGAAAGGAAGAATTATTAAAGAGAAAAAACAACAAAAAAAAAAAAGTACATGCATACGTTTTTCTTATCAAATATGGTGGAAGCATGTATTCTCCAAGGGCATCGCTCAAAAGCACACCTTGCCGAGAATCTTGACTTGTCCGGATTTATACCCGGGGAGCAAACTCAAACCCAGTGTTCACAGCATAGTGTCTTATTGCTTTCCCGAATGCAGTGATATCAGGAAACAATTAAGCCCTCTACTATTTTTGGGTTGTTTGGATCATGCGGTACATGGACCTCGAGAGGGTCGGCGTCATCCACCTCTGCCTCTTCCTCCGCGCCTCAACATGGAAGAATTCATCGACATCATAATCGGTTGGCTTTTGCAAATTGAGTACCAATTGGCACTGAATCATACATGCCCTCATCATCAATACCAACATATTCTTCAACATTATCAAACATATCGGGTTCTCTATCGGCTCCAAATCAACGGTACTGCCTCTGGATTCTCGGATGCGGCACTACCGGGTTCTTTAGACATGTTATTAGCAGCTGCCACTGCCTCATTATCGCGAGGAACCACACACGGAGACTCGAGCATTTGCACCTGTCATGAGGAACCGCACTGAGAGAGGCTCCGGTGCATTTGCATTATCACGAGGAACCACACGAGAGGCTCCAATTGCATCAAATTCAGCTTCCACACAAATTGACCTATCGAATACACCTACTACAACCCGGCAGCTCATCTCCTCCTTATGCATTTCAAACAAATCAAGCATTTGTATCTCACCAACTAATCGACATCCTCATTCAATCTTTTATCAAAGAACCAAACGGTGGTGGGTCCGGTCGGTGCTCGATTCAATTCGGTTGCCGATTTTTCAACAACATGTCAAGTGTCATGGACCCATACTCCACATCCCACTTAAACACATGGCCTTTGTTGTATGATTTCCTACCAAGTAGAGTCTTTGGAAGCAAAACCTTGAACTTTAACCTCTAGCGCAAACACCCCATCCCTACCATGCAGTAAATCAAACTCCAAATCAAAGTGTATACATGCACAAGCCATCGATCCAACTTAACTAATGAAGCCTAATCCCCAACTGTGATCCACACAAAATGGAGGAAAAAATACACGGGGCGGTGTTCTCCATCGATCTTGCACCAGTGCTATGATGCGACACCGAAATCTGATGTCCCCATCGGGCGCCTCCATCACCTCCCGGTGGACACACACCGGTGGCTTGGATTCGTCGCACCTCTAATCGCCCGCACCCATCTCTACTCGAGTGCTAGGGTTTCGTCGTGGGACAAAGGGGAAGAACACGGGAGAGAGAAGGGACCCAGAGAAGAACGGGAGAACGACGGGGTCTAGCTTATCCCGTCGTGAAAAAGGCAATAGGGGCCCAATACGTTTCTACGGCGCTGTAGGTGGGCCTCGGTTTGGTTCGGGCGTAGAAAAGGGCAAAAGCTGGGAAACAAGTAGAATTAGAAGGGTAAATCTCCAATTAATCGAATTGTAAAGGCAAATCTCCAACTTCCAAAAATTGCAAGGGCAAGGAACCAAATATCCCTTTTTAGGAACCTTTTTCGCTCAAAAAAGGACAGAAGACAATTTTGCATCGGAAAATCCTAAACTATTTTCGAAATCACCCTCACAACTTATATAATTTCTTTTTCTCTTGTATATTTGCATTCAAAACCTTGCCCTTGTTCTTATTCTTACCCATGCACTTCCACATCCAGATTGACTGATTGATACATGCTCTATATTTTGGGCAATTGGATGAATTTACCAAGTGTGAGTGACTAGGAGTTGGCTAGCTTGGTTGAACTGTGAATGAGAAGCATGGCGCCTTATCATAGATCGTCTTCAAGCTAAGTCACTCAATAAACAAAATGATCATGCCAAGAATGAGGGGAATCCACCACTACACAAATCTTAACCGAGGCAGACATTTTTTGGGTTTTAGAAGGCAGGCAAAGCGTCTGCCTCCGTCGAAACGATCCTTATTCATGCAGATCTATTAACACAGGCCGAATGATCGTATGCCTTAATGCATATTAACGGAGGCGGCAGTGCTAAGGTGAGAGCAAGGCATACAAATAAGTTTGGTCGGGACTTGATACGCTTTGATTCTTCAAAAACATTAAAATGACTTACAATTTGGAATGTGGGGAGTACATAGTACTGGCATGTTTACGTTCTTCTTACCAAAAAGAAACCCATCTACTAGTACTGGCATGTTTACGTTCTTCTTACCAAAAAAAAAACTCATCTACTAATTGTTTACTCCAACTTCTTAAGTCTAATCTAACATTGCAAGTATCCAAATCTTCTAGTTTTATGAAAATAGAAAAGAACATGCACAGCAACATGTGTGTTTTATTCGCTGTTAACTCAAATTATACATTGATGCATACTACTAGTTACTGCTGCTCTCTTTTCTTTATATAAAAAAACTACATTAGTTAGTAAACTATATCTCGGTTGCTGCGAAAGATTATGTGCCTAGAACTGTGATGCTCTGCGCGGGTACAGAAGGTCCACGATGCGATATGATGCTTATTCAGTGGCCCAACTTGCTGCAAGTTGGAGAATGGCACATTTTACAGTTAATTGCTGATTCGTTTGGCACAAATGGCAGCCGATTGTTTAGTACAAATGGCAGCCGGGTTCTAGAACTTGCTGCACATGTTTGCTCTGCAGCAGGCGAGAGCAAGGCAAAGGAATCAGGTTCCGATCGTCGGCTGCCGGTCGTTGCGGCGATTTGGTACCTGTACGTACTGACAGTTAAGGAGGCCTCTCCTGTTGAACTTCTGTTTTTCTGGAGTGAAGCCATCTTCGATGCTTGAATGTAAAATTAGAACCGGTTAAGATCGATCACGCATTCTCACTTTCTCAGCATCTGGCCTCGACAGGTTAAGACCGGTTGACGGCAGCATGCATGCACACGATCAACTGAAAACACAGCAATCTTTCTTGTGCTTTTCATTTACACTGCACATATCGGAGAGCGTAGCCGTCTGCCCCAGCCGTCCACAGCAGCGAGCAACACAGTAGTCGAAAGCTGAAATCATGCATGTACCGGATTGTCAGCATCGACCGTCCAGCTGACCACACCGAAGACACTACGGGAAGGCCGGCCCGTCATCCCCGCCCAACAAGAAGATTACAGGCCCGAGTGGATTGTGTAGACTCGTATAAGTCTTTGTGAGAAAAGAGAGATGAGGATCGAACAGAATCTTTGCCTTCCTTTTTTCCATTTCGAATCTTACTTGTATCTGAATTCAGTTGTTATGAGTTGAAGCTAATAGACCTAGATGTATCTGTTCTTTCTATTCTAGTTCAATTGTAGTATTCTGTTCACAATTGGTATCGGATTAGCCACTCCGCGGTTCCGTCCCCGAATTTTGGCTGGAACCCCACCAAATCCACCACGAACACTTTACCCGATTCAGCGCCGCCTCGGCGCCATGGATCCCAATTTCGAATCTTTGCGACGGCGAGATCCGCCGCGACGAAGAACGACCTCAATCGCCCGATTCGACCCGGCTAACGAGGAGTGGGCGACTCGCTTCTCAACCTCGACACCGCCGTACCCGGCGCGCCCGCCATCGGCGGGCGCCGATTAGCCGAGTCGACCTACGCCGCCGTCTCCGATGTCACCTCGAGTCACCAACCTCGGGGATCCGCACCGACGAGATCACGCCCGGCGCGGCGACCGTGTCACCGCCTTGGAGGAGGCCACCACGGATCTGGGCCTCTGGCGGCCGCGGTTCGAGGCGTCGTCGGGCTGAGGACAGGTGTCGCGTCTCACTCCCTTGGCTGCAGGCCGCCCGGACATCGGTCGCCGTACTTCCACATCGGCTCTTCATCCGGCGCGCTGTCACATCGCCCGAGGGGCACGGCTCACATCACCACCGGGATGTTGGGTGCAGGTCGCCGTGGCACGGACCAATATCCCGGTCGCGGCACGCTCTCGGACCATCCCCCCTCCGTTTACTTCCTTCCCTCGTCCCCAGCCCATACGCCATCCCCTGACCACCACCACCACAGCCACCTCCACCATTACCCCCAATTACTATCCCTCCTAGACCTCCATTCAACCATCGGATACTCCAAACCCATCACCTAATCAATTCCAACACCAGCCAACCTATCCATCTATGCCCAATTATACATCTCCTCCACATCCCGGCCGACTACCCAAACTTCCATTCAACAAGTTCAATGGCGAAAACCCACGCTTATGGCGTTCCAAGCGTGAAAAAGTATTTCACCATGAACTCTGTCGATCCAAATATGTGGGTCAACTAGCATCTATGTATGTTGAAGGTCTTTGCCGCGTGTTGGTTCGAATCCATTGATAACACCCCCACTTGTGCGTCTCCCCGGCTGCTTTAAATCCCTCCACACCGGTTCGACGAGAGACCAACATGAGTCCCTAATTAGCCGCTCTTCCAAATCAAACAAACCTCCTCGTCCGGGACTATGTTGATCGTTTCACCAAGCTTCTCGACCAATTGAAAGCCTATAACGCCTCCATGGACCCACCGCTTTTATACTCGAGAGATTCATTGATGGCCTCCCACCGAACTCAAAGCAATTATACTTGTTACCAAACCACAAAGCTTGGATGCTGCTATTTCTATGGCTTTGGTACGGGAAGAGGTGGCCAATGCATCGGGCGCGTGTGCACCCCGCGACCGATTGGAGTTCATCGAGCAAGTACAACGCCAAGTCGGCGTTGCCACTCCCACCCGCGCCACCACGCCAAGACAAGCCGCGGTACCCGGCTACTCAAAGGCGAATGCGTGCGGGCCTCGACCGCTCATGCCAAACTTATCGCCATCAAGGCCTACCGTCGTGCCATGGGACTTTGTTACACTTGTGGCGGTGAAGTGGGGCCGTGAACACAAGTGCGCCTCAAGTTCAACTCCATATGGTGCAAGAGCTGTGGAATACGGTGCATGATGATGATTCTCCTCCAACACCACCTTCGCCACCACCCCCCTCACGAGGCTCAAGCGTTCCTCACGGCCATTTCTCCCGTGCGCGATAAATGGTTCCCTTGCTCCTAAAACTATCGATTCATTGGACATATTCATGATGTGCGATTATCCATGCTTCTGGACTCGGGCAGTTCAACTTCATTTCTTAGTGAGTCAGTGGCAGCGAAGCTTCCCCACTTTGCTGTCAGTTCCGCTTCTTGTACAGTGCGTATCGCAGGTGGTGGCCGGCTCACTAGTTTTGCAGCATTGCTGGATGTGCCTTGGTCCATTGGGAATGTCACTTTTGTTTCGATCTCGAGTGTTACCCCCAGCGGCATTTGATATGATAATTGGAATGGATTGGGTGGAATCCTTTAGTCCAATGCGGTGGACCGGCACGAAGCGGTTTATGATTCCATATGAAGGGCAAATGGTGGTTTTGCGAGGTGTGCAAGATGAATCTCCTACCCAACTGTTCTTTGTGAGGTTTGCTCCATAGAACGAGGAACATCTCGATGTCTCGGCTGAGCCTATTCCTCCTGCCATTCAGGCAGTCTTGGATGAATTCAGTGATCTCTTTCAGCAGCCGACTTCTCTGCCGCCATCACGTCAGTGTAACCATGCCATTCCCTTGCCGCGGATGCTTTCGGCCATTCTACATCGGGCCTTACCGCTACCCACCAGCCTTGAAGGACGAGATTGAACGCCAAGTCACCGAGATGCTACAAACAAGGCCTTATTCAGCCAAGTAGCAGTTCCTTCTCCTCACCGGTGTTGTTGGTGCGTAAGAAAGACAAGACATATCGTTTTTTGTGTGGATTTCCGTAAGCTCAACTCCATTACAATTGAAGTCCAAGTATCTGTGCCGGTTATTGACCAGGTTGTTGGATGAGCTACATGGCGCCGCTAGTTCTCTAAGGGATCTCCGAAATGGGCTTTCATCGATTTTTGTTACAATGCGGGGATGAGCACAAAACAGCGTTCCAAACACACACCGGGCATTATGAGTTTAGAGCTATGGCTTTTGGTCTGACAGGGGCTCCGGGCACCTTTCAAGGTGCTATGAATTGTACCTTAGCACCGGGATTACGGAAATTCGTCATAGTTTTCTTTGACGATATTCTCATCTACAGTAAGTCATTGGAGGAGCACAAAGATCATTTGAGGCAAGTGTTGATTTGGCTGCGTCTTGATCAGTGGAAATTGAAGCTCTCCAAGTGTGTTTTAAGCACAACAATCTGTGGCCTATCTTGGGCATGTTTTGTCTCGCCAATGGTGTTGCGACCGATCCTTCAAAGTCGCGATCTATCCTCACTGGCCTACACCAAAGACAGTTCGGGCCTTTGCGTGGCTTTCTAGGACTAGCGGGATATTACCGCAAGTTTATTCGTAACTTTGGCATTATTGCACATCCATTGACTGAGTTGCTGAAGAAAGACACTCCGTTTTCTTGGACTGCGACTCAACAGAAGCATTTCATAGTCTACGACAAGCGTTGAGTACAGCCCGGTGCTAGCACTCCCGGATTTCTCTCAACCCTTCCATATTGACAATCGATGCGGCGGCGTGGGGAATTGGTGCTGTGCTACATCAAGATGGGCACCCCATAGCTTTTCATCAAGAAGACTCTTTTGCCCACGCAACCGGGTCTTTCAAAGATATGAAAAAGAATACTTGGCGATTTTATTGGCTCGCCCAAAGATTGGCACCATTACCTTGTGCGGGGGAGTTCTTTCTACACAATCGACCACCGTGAGTCGAGGTACATCTCAATGAGCGGCGCGCCTAAACACGATCTGGCGAAGAAAAGGTTTTTACAAAATTGCTGGGCCTCAACTACCGTATTGTGTACAAGAAAGGGTCTGAGAACACCGTGGGCGGATGCATTGTCTCGGGGTGACATCGAGGACTGTTCTATGGCTCTATCTTCTCCAACACCACGGTGGGCGACCAGATGGTGGATTCGTATCTTACCGACTTTCCTCGTGCCCGTGAACTTATTGCTCGGTTGGCTCAAACCTCGATCTTTGTTCCTCCATTCTCCCCGCTCAATGGCGTTATCCGTTATAAAGGTCGCATCTGGTTGGAACATAATGCATCTACGCAACATGAAAGTGTTGGCAAAGATTTGCATTCAAGTCCGCTTGGGGTCACTCGGGTATACCGGTCACATATCGGAAGCTCAGTCGGTGCTTTTTTCTTGGCCCAGGGTATGTACTCTGCAACTCAGGACTTCGTCCGCTCATGTGATACCTGTCAGCGTGCTAAGCCAGATCGCTCAGCCTATCCCGGTCTGCTCCAACCCCTGCCGATTCCCACAGCTACATGGGAGGTCATTAGTATGGATTTTGTCGGGGTCTCCCACCATCCGCCTCGGCTAATGCTCTGTTGGTAGTTGTTGATAAACTGTCCAAGTTTGCACACTTTTTGCCCATTAAACATCCATTTACAGCAGCCACAGTTGCCAAGTTGTTTATGGATCAGGTATATCGCTTGCATGGGATGCCCAAAGTCATCATTTCAGACCGTGACAGGATATTTACAAGTTCCTTCTGGAAGGCTTTCTTTGCTACGGCTGAAACCTCACTGTACATGGGCACGGGCGTACCACCCTCAAACGGATGGTCGATGCAGGCGTGTCAACCAGTGTCTCGAGACTTATTTGCGCTGTTTTGCACACACCGTCCCTCAAGTGGTCCCAATGGATCTCTCAGGCTGAGTTTTGGTATAACTCTTCTCCCCACTCTGCATTGGGCCGTTCTCCTTTCGAGGTGTTGTATGGTTCTCCTCCACGCCTCACAGGCATCACTCCTCCATCTGCTACTCCGAGAATCGATTTGAATCAATGGTTGGAGGATCGCCGTCATGTTGACAATTCAGCAACACTTGGGCCGAGCTCAAACCAGGATGAAAAGCGCCAAGCCGACAAGCATCGGGTCTCGAACGGTCCTTTCATGTCGGGACCGGGTTTTATCTGAAGCTCCGCCCTACATACAGTCTTCATTGGCTCGCCGTGCAAATCGAAAGCTTCGCCTTTTCGCTTCTTTGGACCATTCAAGGTCTTTGGCTAAAATTGGTGCGCAGCGGCTTATCGCTTGGCGTTGCCGAGTCGTCTGCTATCCACCGGTGTTCCACGCCTCCCGGCTTAAAGGCTTCTCCACGGTAATCACGTTGTTTTACGATTCACTTCGATGCATTGGTGGGGTACCAGGTTCCCTTGCACGCATGGACACTTCGGAGGAGTACTGGTTCTTCCCCTTGAAGAGGTGTTGATCCATTGGTCCCATATGCCTCCATCACTGGCAGCAAAGGCGAACCAACCGCTTCGCGCCCGGCGTTTTTAAAAGCGCCCGCCTGGGGACATGCCTCTAAGCAAAGAAAGAAGGGGAGATTGTCGGCATCGACCGGCCCAGTACTGACCACACCGAAGACACTACGGAAGGCCGGCCGTCATCCCCCGGCCCAACAAGAAGATTACAGGCCCAGAGTGGATTGTGTAGGCTTTCGTATAAATACCGTGGAGAAAGAGAGAGATGAGGATCGAATCAGGAATGCTGCCTTCCTTTTCCATTTCGAATCTTACTTGTATCTGAATTCAGTTGTTATGAGTTGAAGCTAAT
>JADLZK010000295.1:0-34547 GCA_015847255.1 Hyparrhenia diplandra | reverse complement strand
ATCTCAAGTCATACACTTAGAGCAAGGATTAGTCCACAAGTGTGTCATCAATTTCCAAAACCAAACATGAGATTTCAGCGCCGCCTCGTTCTTCCTCATGCCGTTCTTCGTCGCCGTCCTTCCTTCCTCCTCCTTGTGGCACCGCCTCCCTCGTTCTTCCTCGCGGCGGGGCGGCCCCCATCCTTCCTCCTCGGCGGCGGTTCCCCCTCCCGGGGCGGCCCGTGGCTCCCTCTCCTCCTTCCTTCGGCGGGCGGGAGTGGTGGCCGATGCGCCGCGGCGGCCGCCGTCTATAGGTGGAGGAGTGTCTATGGGTGGAGGAGCAGGATTCCATCGAGCAATTCTATCCACATCCAAACAATGGCATTGGCATCTTGACCCATTTCTAAAGCTAGGCTGATTTGGCATTGGATCTAATTCAATTTCAAGCTCTCAATACGGACATCCAAAGCGAAGCCTTAGGTAGATTGGATTTTCTTGTACAGTGTGTGATGGAGTTGGCTAAGCATTTTTGGAGAGGAAAATAGCCAATTAAAATTTCCTATTAAACTACGATTAATCACTTCATCCGAAATATAAGGAATCTAGATTTGTATCAAATCATTTTAATTTAGTCATATAAATTTTAATTTAGTCATATAAATATTATAATTATCATTACACACTATTATCATAATTTTGGTTGAAAATTATCTAATGACTATGAATTAGGGCAACTTAAAGTCACTTATATTTCAAGACAATAAGTAGTTCTTGTTGAGAATCGGCTGTTCACGGATTGCGGATCCGTTTTCCCGTTCTGATCCAAGAGAGAGGCGTGTAGAGGTTGAAGATTGATCCGTTTCCCTTACAATCCCAAAGAAGAACACACACAAGAGACACACGGATATATGAGGAGTCATCTCTTCATTAGTCATCATAGGTACACACATAGTCTCCTTATATAGATGTAGCCATCGGGGCATATATGGTAGCCTCAAGGCCCATATGGTATGAGCCCATCATTCCTCTAATTGAGGAATTCTTAACACTCCCCTTTGGGGCGAATACCATGACAAATATATGCCTCGTTAAAACTCCAAAAACCCAATGGGAAAAAATAGAAAAGAGTGCATTATTGTCGTTAAATGCATTTGCACATTGTTGCCTCATTAAAAACCTTACATGAGAAACTTGGGGAAAAACTCATCAAGGAAAAAAAAGAGTACAACAGATGTCTTGGGACAAATTGTGACCTTACGGATCATATCATTTTGAATTCTCTAGAATCTCGATCAAGGGATAATACTCTAGGTGAGTTCTCCCCCTGAACCTTGCGAACTACCTGCTATGTCAAAAAAATGTCTTCTCGGAAGCATATGCACATAGAAACTTAGCAAGTATATTGCATGCATAGTCGGGGATCGTTTCATATAACCTTAACATCACGTTACTTACGGAACCCATTAGATAAAATTATACATAAATAAACCCATACTTAAATGGCTTCATGATAGAGGCTTCAATTTAATAGAGCTTTCAAACTCATCCTTTAAAATAACACCACCAAGGTATATTATTTGAGATCTTCAAAGTCTCATGAGTTACGATCAATATCATGTAAATACTCCCCCACGATGATAACATTCATTGAGGTCATCCATTGCCCACGACATTAGTCGTTATTTGCAAATAAACATAGGCATGAATAGTCAAGGGAGATTACAAGATGTGATTTCACAATAGTTAGTCTTCATGACATTCTTGCTCTTCAAGAACAATAAGAATAAAGAATAATGCTAAGAGCATTGTCATGCATATATTAGAGTGCATATTTGTGCAACGCAAAGTTGCAAAAGACACACCTTCGAGATGTGATTAATAACCATTATTCCTTATATGATAATTTTCTCTATTCATAATAGTCGTGTGACTCCTTCGAGGGGATTGGCTACTGATTCTTCAAGAATCTTTAATACATAATAAGACATCACTGTCCACAAACTAGCGAATGGGGCATATTAATAGTAGCACCAAATATATCATATAACTTTTCGGAGGATATTTCAATTCCAAATCTTCGGTGGATAATGCTATCTATCAAGCATATACATGCATAGCAAAAGCTCATGGAATGCACATGTGCTTATATGGTGTAATTTTTTGTTGCTTTTGGTTCCTCCTTTTATTATCTCACTTGGGTCATATATGGGTCTTTATCCCTTTCAAGGAATTCACATATTTTGGTGCATTTGGACTTATAACCATATTCCTTCAAAAAAAATCCTTGAGGGAGTTGTTGTCTTTATGGAGAGGTTATTTCACATAAAGGACAATATTGGTGCGAGATTTTAATGTTGCTTTCCATGGATTTTCATAATCCCATTCTTTGCATATTTAATTCATGCCATTAGCGATTCATTATATAGCGGAACATATTTTTTAGAACTTATGTCGAGTTGGTCTATTATGAACTTTTGAACCATCGCTTTTCACCACATATTATTTCAATAATGACCCATAATTATCCGAACATCGGGTTCAAGATATCCACTTAGCGATTTTTTGGTTCAACCTCAATTGCACATTTCATTTGACCCGATATGAGAGCTTCAAGCACTCTTGCCATGGACTTTGTTCGGGATCCGGATTCTCATAAAGAGACTCATTTAGCAATTATAGAGGTAAACTAGTGTCGACATATAATCTCGACTTTAAACATCTTAATAACGATCTTCATTATTTCCCAAAAATGATAGATCCATTGTTGTTTCGTATTCCCAAAGATTATAGGATGCGCCGCATTGCTAGGATTTTCATCTCGTGATGAACCTCATTATGAGGTAACTCACCAACAGGTGATTTCTCTATAGGAGTATGAGAGGGAGTTTTATCACATACAATGTGAGCTTGCTTCATGAGCATATGCTTGTGATGTAGGCCACTAGATCTTATTTGCGGGCGTCCCCGCATAATTTGATCAAACGCCAATGTCAAGTGGATATGAAATTAATCCGGGTATATCCACATCTACTTCGGGTAGAAGCATTCAATTATTTTTAACCAATTTGGTTCTCCTCCTCAATACAGTTATCCGCATAACTCCATACTATACAATAGAGGAGTGTAACTAAACAACTAGTTTAGTTTGCATTTGTGCGTTTTTATTCATAAATATGAAGGCATTCCACAAAATGGGCATTCATCTCCCCTAATGCCGAGATATATAATAGCATACTAAAATCCCCAATCACCAACTTCAAGTGATGTATGTATGCTTTAGTGGTGATTTATCTAGGAAATAATACGCACAAGGGGTATATTACTATTTTTATATGCAAATGAGCTTGGACTTTATTAATGCAGGTTGCATGAATCTTTGCGTTGTATGTAATTCCTTCTACAGAGGTAGTATATATCCTCAACTTCTTGTTGAGACTATAACTTCTAGTGAAGTATAAACTATTGCTCTGCAAGTTCTTGCTTTCAACAAAAACATATGTAGTCATCTAGACTTAATACCTTTAGTTCTTGACGTAACACGTAACTTAGATAAAACAATCCTTCGGGGTCCAATGCTCACCAATTGTTATACAATTGGCCGGTCGATATGCCCATTGTTATATTGACCTTCTAGGTCATATGCATGAGAAAAGACGGTGATGGTGGCATTGCGCTTTCGGGCGCGTTAGTTTGTAGCCATGATTGCGAGCAAAAAGCTTCGGATCTTAGTTATTTCATAGTCCAAATCCTTTTTATTGCCCAAAAAAGCGACCCAATTACTCGTACCATGGAGCAAAATTGAGTCATTATATTTATTGCAACATATTAAGTATTCTATATAAAGCATGGCTTGGATCAATTCATTTTTCAAAGATGAAGAGAGAAGCTTTTGATAGAATAGATAAGACCAGAAATTTTTATTTATCTAGGGAAATATTATCTTAGGCGCTTGGCGAGAGTAACAAAGACCAACAATCCTTACGGGATAGACTCTCAATTGATAGCACAACTAAATATTAGCATTTGCGTTGTGGTCATGATCCATGTGGCCTTTGAGCACGGGATAGATAATATAACCTATATGATTAATACCAAGTTAGCTTCTAGCTCACGTGATGTGGGATTCAAACTTGTTTACCCGCTTTTTATCTTACGGTAGTTGGCGGGTAGATCTCAATAAATTTGTTCAGGTCAGGCATATATATAGGGCTACTAGCCAATATATTGTCGCCTGAGTAGTCACTCCACCCATATCATTTTGCTTGCTTTTAGACAATACAATGATTTCCCTCTATGATACCCATTGTCATTTCAAATTGTGGATACCTCTAAACCGAAGTTCGATATGCACTTCGGGGCTCCACGTCCAAGAAAGGACAAACCAATTTTTTTCTTCATCGGGAAGAAGTATTTTGCTTCCACACTAATCGAGAAAATAAACTTCGAATATTAATTTTTGTATCATTGTAGCAACTTCATGTTGCCTACTAGGGGAATGTATCATCTATTTGCAAAGTCACAAAACGCTAGAAACAAAATTCAATTAGGATGGCACCTCATGCTGGTTCTGCAGCACGAGACAAGGGGCAACATGTTGACTTCGTGTCTTTTGTTAACCCGACTAATGTTGTAAGCCTATATTATCATGTTTGGTAAAATATACCGACCACGGCAATATAATCTCCCCTCGGGAAAAGTTACAAGTGAATCCCAAATTCATGTGCCTGCTATATCAACAAGTCTCATGCAATGGTTTTTTTTTCAGGTTACTTGGGGTAAATAAACCAAAACATTAAAGAGAACACTAGAGAGAGAAAGAGAGAAAATGGTCTTATATACATAGCCATACATGTTTCATTTATTTCCCCAGAATTTTCCAAGCATATGTGTTGTTCCATGGTATATTTATAGTGGTCTTAGAATAATACTTTGGGATTATATACCCCATAGAACATATAACCATACAAACATTGCAAGGAGAAAAAAAAAACTTAGCACAAAATTCATGGTATAGATGTCACATATCAACATGAAAGTAAACATTGTGCGTTTGTGAAAAAATAGTGGCTCAACAATGGGCGAGCACGTCACAAAAATCCATAAGATGATGTATTACTCTTATATGCATCCTCATCAACAATTACATGGCTTCAGGCCACGCACACAAGTTCGCGGGTTCTCATGAACAAATGTAGGCGACCATGAAAGTGCTTGTACCATTTGATATAGGCACGGCGACTCCATGCAGCTGCAGGCCGCAATAGGACCGTGTTATCCTGGGTACAGATGTGTATGGCCACAACAACAAATAGAATGCAACTAGTTAGTGGCACGATAACGAGCCATACATTGTTCTCATCAACATAGGATAAATTCACCACACAATCTTCAGGATTACACAAAATTAAAAAGATGCTGCCGACTTAAAGAATCCATCGAAATCGGTCACACAATAATGTTGGTGAGGCATCAAACCAAGGTTGCCGTTCAGCGACATCCGCATGGAAGACAAAAAAGTATTAATTTAGCATATGGCAGCCCGTTCATGCAAGCACGGTTCAAGGTAAAAAGAAATTTACTAGTACATATATGCAATCTTCAGGATTGATCTAAAGCTATAGCACACATGCATGGCAACACATTTCAATAACGATAAAAAAAGAAGTACCAGTAAAACACATCGGGTGTTATACAGGCGCTACAAAAAAGATCTACTAGAAATATTAAAATCTACAGGATTTATAATAATAAATCTAGTAGAATGATAATAGCGAATAGATAGGATGACAAACCGATTGATGCACGTGGAGAAATTTGTGCGCGCGCAGGGCATATTGGCGAGGCCAAGGACTTGCATATGTGGCGGCTTTGAGCACATCCTGCAGATCGGATCGGATCCACGCAGAGCTGCTCACGCCGGCTCCTGACGGCGTAGCCATGAGCGCGACGACTGGATGTTTCCAATGCTCGCGTGTTGGAATTCAACACTCGCCTCTATGCCGGTCACATGAAAAAAAAAAAAATCAATCTATTATTAGTAAAATCTAAATAGAGATTATTTTGATTCAAAGGCAGATGATATGATAATTTTCATCGTGGCCTCAGGACTGGTGGCCTCTTCTTCTAGACCAACATGCTGACACCATGCAATCCATGCACGCATGCTCTTGCTGATGTGCGTGTGTTGATTAATCAAATCAGAGATTCATCTTTCTCAGTTCGTAGATCGAGGTTGTGGCGCCAGGATCGGTATAATTCGATCTTCGGGTCAGAAGTTGCGCCAAAGACCGAGCAGATCAGTTCCACGGCTTCTCGTCGACGATGGCCAACAATGCTGGCCAAGAGCACGTGGATGGATCCAAGGCTCTCGCGTGCTCCGAATTGAGATGACACAGAGCCATGTGGAAAACCAATCGATCATTAGCAAACTCAAATAGATCCAATGAAAATTAAAGAAGGGGAAAAAAAATTGAGTTGCCTTCCTGATGGAAACTATGTACTAGGATCAATCTACGAGATTAAATCTTAGTAGAGATTTATTAGCTAGAAAACAAATACAAACCGCCGTTGTCTTTCTTCTTGCGTGCGCGCATGATGCAGATCGCATCCATACAGGCGGCGCCATGGTGCATGCCGACGACCGTAAGCCATGCCGCGCTCGCCATCAGCCGTCGTACGTATGTGTCGATTCGCTCGAGGCGCTCCAGGCATCAGCCGTTGCGTCAAGGATAGATCGAAAACAGAAAATCAAATCAATCCGACGATTCAAGATGCATAGAACATCAACAAATTTAGAACTTCTCACCCAGTTGGAAGAGCTGTACGATAACGTGTTGAGAATCGGCCTGTTCACGGATTGCCGGATCCGTTTTCCCCGCTCCCCCGATCCAAAGAGAGAGACGTGTAGAGGTTGAAGATCGATCCCGTTTTTACCCAATCCCCCAAGAAGAACTAGATTTGTATCAAATCATTTTAATTTAGTCATATAAATTTTAATTTAGTCATATAAATATTATAATTATCATTACACACTATTATCATAATTTTGGTTGAAAATTATCTAATGACTATATGGTAGGGCAACTTAAAGTCACTTATATTTCAAGACAATAAGTAGTTACTACTTACTAGTATCATCAAGTAAGAACCATATCGAAGTGTCAACCTTGGTCACACAAGCATGCACTTCTATTATTTCGTCCTTTGCAATTTCGTATTTAATTTTTCCTTTTTTTTTTTTTTGTGGTCTGTGCCATTGTCCTACCATGTCTATACAATCCACATATGACATGAAATACATCAAAAAACGTTGTCTAGTTTTTTTTTTTCCACCTTTACAAAATAGAAAATGCTACCTCTGTCTCATAAAAAAGTTTTTCTTTTTTGAACGTAAAGTGTAGATAGTTTTTTATACATTTTTTAAACTAAAAGGTGTAGAGGTTGGAGGCACGTTCGAAAGGCAGAAAAACAGGGTGTAGGTTTGGAACGGCGACCAGAATCCAGATGGGCTGGCCTTGGCCCTTCCCTTGCCCTGCCATTGCCTCCAACTCCAAGGCTCCAACGGACGAGCCAACGAGGCGAACGAATGGACTGAGACTGACCTTGACGCCTCGCCGGACGGTTCATTCTCTAATTTGAAAGTCAGCAGCGACGAACGCGACGCGGGGTGGACTCCGCCCCGTCTCCTCTCCTCTCCTCTCCTCTTCTCCCTCCCTCCGTCGAAATCCAGGCCTTCATTGCCTGCGCCGAACCTCTGATCCCATCCACCACCTCCTCCTCCCTCCGCGGACCCTCGACCTCCCTCCCTCCCTCCCAGTTGAGTCAATCGCCCCTCAACACACGCGGTTCGTTCTTACTGGTTTCCCGGGAGGGAGGCCTTTCGTGTGTGCGTGTTTCCGCTGCCTGCTGCTGCCGCCGCCTCTTCAAGTCGTCTTCTTCTTGTTCTTGCACACGCCCTTCTCTTCTCTCCCGGATTCCTTCTCCCTCCTTCCTTGGACCCCGCCCGCTCCCTCCCTCGTCGTCCCTTCTGATACTTCTTCGTCTTCCATTGGTTTCTTTTTAATCCGAACACAAAGTCAGCAGCAGCAATAAGAAGAGAAGACGATCGAGAAAGGAAAACATAGAGAGTCGCGGCTTCTCGGATTGTTTCGGTTCCACCTCATTCGATTCGATTGGAGAGAATACATACGGACGCCCCCCAAATCGAATCGAGTTTCTTGGCAACAGTAACCACAAACTAGATTCTTGATTCGTCCCATTTCCCTACTGTACTAGTGGATAGAGAACCAACCAAAAAAGAATGAGGCTGGTGGTGCGCGTCATGGAGGCGCGGGGCCTCCCGCCCGCGGACGCCGACGGGACGCGGGACCCCTACGCCAAGGCGCAGCTCGGGAAGCAGCGGGCCAAGACCAAGGTGGTGCGCAAGACGCTCTCCCCCGCCTGGGACGACGAGTTCGCCTTCCGGGTCGGGGACCTCAGGGACAACCTCGTCGTCTCCGTGCTCCACGAGGACCGCTACTTCGCCGACGACGTCCTCGGACAGGTCAAGGTGCCCCTCACCGCCGTGCTCGACGCCGACAACCGCACGCTTGGGACGCAGTGGTACCAACTGCAGCCCAAGAGCAAGAAGTCCAAGCACAAGGATTGCGGTAAGGATACACCTTGCCAGTTATCTTGTTTTATTTGTTTGCACTTCATTCAGTTTGTGGTTTTTGTTTCCCTTCTAGTTAGCTATTAGTAGTTAGTTAGTTAGTCGCCCCGTGTCCCATGATGATGATACTCTGTGTAGTGTAGGAGAGATTAACTGGCAAAACATGTTTGTTTCCTGATGATGGCTTTTGTAGGAGAAATTCGTCTCTGCGTTTCTCTGGCTCAAAACTACTCTGAAGAGGCAACGGCACTTGCACATTGGGCCTCAGATGACCTTGCATCAAATTCAGACAAATCAACTGAACTGGTGAAAGGATCTTCTTTGCCGAACATTCCTATAGAAGTATCCACAGCGGTACCAGAGATCGATGAGATAGAAGATGCCAAGGAGGATAAACCAATCACTGCTCCATCATTTGTCAACAAGCTATATCAAATGTTTAATAGTAAACCAAAAGATGCAGAAGCTTCTGCTCCACCTCCCTCCAAGCTGAACGACAACACTTCAGATATTACCGAAGAAACACTGTCAACCAACTCTGAAGCTCCTGAGAAGCAGGATCATGATGCCAGTGCAACTATGACCTTTGATGAGCTACTCAAGGCCTTCGGTTCTCACAGTGAGGGGAAAGAAATGCCTGAAAATTTGTCAGGTGGAGTTGTTCTTGATCAAGTTTATGCTGTTGCACCGAGTGACTTGAACACACTTCTTTTCTCTCCAAGTTCAGACTTCCTGCAATCACTTGCTGAGATTCAAGGAACTACAGGTCTTGAAGTTCAACAATGGCGACTTGAAAATGACGCTGAAATCCTGAGGAGAGTGGTAAGCTACACAAAAGCTCCTACTAGACTAGTTAAAGCCGTGAAAGCAACAGAGGACATGACATATTTGAAGGCAGATGGAGATATGTTTGCAGTTTTTGCAGATGTTAGTACTCCTGAAGTTCCTTTTGGCAATACTTTCAGAGTGGAGGTTTTGACCTGTATAATGCCAGGACCTGAACTACCAGATAATGAAAAGTCTTCACGCCTGATGGTCTCTTGGCGCGTAAACTTTGTCCAAAGTACCATGATGAAGAGCATGGTTGAAAATGGAGCAAAACAAGGCTTGAAGGATAACTACGTTCAGTTCTCTGAGCTGCTGGCTAAATATTTTAGGCCAGTTGATGCAAAAGATTCAACAGCCAGTAATGAAGTCCTTTCTTCTGTGCAACCAGAGCAAGAATCTGACTGGAAGCTGGCATTTCGAATATTTGGAAATTTCACACTTTTGTCCTCAGTTTTTGCATTTGTTTATGTTTTTGCCCACATCATACTTGCAAGCCCTAGTATAATTCAAGGTCTTGAGTTCCCGGGCCTGGACTTACCAGATTCTGCTGGTGAAGTTGTAGTTTGTGGAATCCTTGTTCTACAAGGACAGCGTGTGCTAAATATGATTGCACGATTCATCCAAGCGAAGAGGCAAAGAGGTAGTGCATATCGCTCGTTTTATGTTGTTTCTTTTTTTGTGGGGAGTGTAATAGATTCTTAACTCAAGTGTTAATTCATCATGCCAACTGGTGACATCAGAACTATGTAAGTAATGAAATTTCAGTAGATAAATCCTGCAGTACATGACATTCAAAGCCACAAGAGCATATAGCAGTTATGCCTCAATTGAAGTGCTTCCTAATAGGACTAACAGTGTGTTTTTCTTTGATTCAACAAAACCTTCAGGTTTCAGTTACTGTTATGGATAATTACTCTTATAATCTGCCATATTGACCATTTGGATTGTATATTAGGTGACCATGGAGTCAAAGCACAAGGGGATGGTTGGTTGCTGACTGTTGCTCTGATGGAGGGAACCAACATGGCAGCAACCAAATCATCTGGTTACTCTGATCCATATGTTGTATTTACATGCAATGGGAAGACAAAGACAAGTTCGATTAAGTTTCATACCCTTGAGCCTCAGTGGAATGGTAAATCTATACCTTTCCTTTTTCTGTCATTCATCAACCATTGCAGAACTCATTTGACATCTTATATAATTCTTTTATTCACTAGCAGTTTTTAGTTATGTGGATCCATTACTTCAGCACTTCTGTTGGACACTTTGTATTATTTATCTGTAATCTGGTCCTATATAGAACTGCAAGTTGTTGAGTTGTCTGCTATAACCTTTCCAAAACTTGCAGAAATTTTTTTGAATTTGATGCCATGAAAGATCCTCCATCAGTGATGGAAATACACGTGTATGATTTCGATGGACCCTTCGACGAAGTTGCCTCCCTTGGTCATGCTGAAGTGAATTTCTTGAAATATAATAATATATCTGAGCTTGCTGACATTTGGATTCCTCTGAAAGGAAAGCTGGCTCAAGCATGTCAGTCAAAATTGCATCTAAGAATCTTCTTAAACAATACAAGGGGTACTGAAGTTGTGAAGGATTACCTGGACAAAATGGAGAAAGAAGTTGGCAAAAAGGTGAGAATTTCCTCTCCTGTCATCAGTTGTGGCCAGTATCATCCTATCTTGACAATATATTGACTTACCCAAAATTCGTTTTACAGATTGCTATGAGGTCTCCTCACACAAACTTAGCATTCCAGAAAATCTTTTCTTTGCCACCAGATGAATTTCTTATCAATGATTTTACTTGTCACTTAAAGAGGAAAATGCTAACACAGGTAAATGTCATTGTTTACGCTTATTTTCCTTGTGTGTTGTTTTTTTATCATATACTGTGGGTGAGCCTCCAAGCAGTTCAGTTCATAATACTTCAGCACCCTTGTTGTCATTATCCTAGAAACAAGCTATCAGATTTATGCACATGAATTGTTATGCCAGGGGTTTGCAAATCTACAGATGGTAGTCAGACGTTTCACCTTCTATTCCAGATCCTTTGTATATTCATTATGATCCGGCTTCCCAATCTTTTTTAACCATTAACCAATATATTCAACTTATTTGTCTACTTATCTTGATTCAGTTATTCTAATCAGTGCTTACTAAAGGGCATCACTTTACAACAATATAGCCTTTTTATGTCATCATGCCTGAGAACTAAATCATGTCTGTCTGTATTGCAGGGTCGTCTTTTTCTATCTCCAAGAATATTTGGGTTTTACACAAATCTTTTTGGCCACAAAACAAAATTCTTCTTTCTTTGGGAAGATATTGAAGACATCCTACTGGTCCCTGCGACACTATCTTCAATGGGAAGTCCGTCCCTGGTGATTATTCTTCGAAAGGGCAGAGGAATGGATGCAAAGCATGGAGCAAAGCAACTGGATAGTCAAGGGAGACTAAAGTTTCATTTCCAGTCTTTTGTCTCATTCAGTGTGGCGCATAAGTAAGTGCATTTTCTTGCATGATACATATGAACCCAACTTATCATATGTGGTTGGCCATCACAAGAGAATCTCCTTAAAAAGGGCTGTCTATCTTTCTTTCTATTTACACGTCACCTGTTTAGTTCAGTTTCTTCATGAGTATGTTTGTTTAAAATGCCAACGGCCTGCTCTACAGAACAATAATGGCACTGTGGAAGGCAAGGTCCTTGACCCCTGAACAAAAGGTACAGCTTGTAGAAGAGGAATCAGAAACAGAGGACTTCCAAAATGAGGAAGGAGAATCTTTCTTAGGGATAGAGGATGCCCAAATGTCAGGAGTGTTTTCATCTACAAAACCTTTTGATGTAAGATTCCTTATTCTATCGAGGCATAATGTGCAATCCACCATGTTCTCCACAAAAGGATCAAAGAGTTGCAACTTTGCATTGTAATTAACTTTGTGTCGCTAGGTATCAACACTCATGGGCATATTTGAGGGTGGTCCTTTGGAACGCCGGGTGATGGAGAAAGTCGGCTGCGTGGATTACTCTGTTACAGCATGGGAACCTGTCAGAGCTGATATTTACCAGAGGCAAGTTCATTATAAGTTTGACAAGAAATCAGCACTGCATGGAGGAGAAGCAATGAGCACCCAGCAGAAGTCCCCTTTGCCTAATAAGAATGGCTGGCTTGTTGAAGAAGTGATGACACTTGAAGGTATCCCTCTTGGTGAATGTTTCAATGTAAGATCCGATTCCCTGGTACTTTATTATACAAAAATTTCAATGTCAGCGTATATGTTGCATTTTGCATTATACTATATATTAGCATCCTTCAAGTATCAACAACAACAACATAGCCTTTAGTCCCAAGCTAGTTGGGGTAGGCTAGATATGAAACCCATACGAAACAAGTATAAAAGAAACACAAAAAAGGGCACAACACAAAAAAAGGCACAAGCTGTGTTTTCTTGGATGCTTCAAGTGTCACATCTTTTTTTTTGATGATTGACATTCTTTCTGTCATGTTTTCACTTTTTATTAGCTTGATACTTGATAACCTTGAATGTTTTTGTTCTTTCACTATATTATATCTCTCTTTCTTTTGCTAGGGAATTCCATGGTCAGCCAGAAACACAGTTACAAGCTGTGTTTTCTTGGATGTCAGTGCCACACATATACTAGTGTGGTGGATATTGACCATTTTTTACATTTGGGCCTTAATGATAATTACAATGGTGGCTATGGTAGAGGATCACCTGATTCTGAAATTTATGTGTGTTACTATTGCAAAATACACAAAAACATTGCAGTATTTACAAGTAGATGCACTTGGTAGGGGAAGAGCGAAAGAAAGAAAAATAGTTTCATGGGTCATAGACAACAGTCATCTCTTTTTTTTTTCATCACTTTCACTTAAAGTGGTATACTTATTTCTTAATTCCCACTTAATTCTGCTCTCTCTCACAGCTCCATATTCGATACCAACTGGAGGAAAACACATCCAAGCAGAAGACTTGCACTATCCAGGTATCCATTGGCATAGTATGGTTAAAGAGCTGCAAGAACCGAAAGAAGATCACACAGGATATAGAAACCAATGCATCTTCTCGCTTCAAAAAGATATTCAGCCAACTTGAGAAGGAATCTATACCAGCAAAGTAGGAACCTTGTTTTTGTCTGCGTCCTGCTTTTGCTGGTGCACATATGCTGGCACTATGTTTGTTCTTGCGTGTCCTGCTGCCCATGCTGAGCAGAGATCAGTGGCATAATGAGAAGTTGCAGCACAAGGCAAAGGCCTCAAGAAGATTTTGTAAAGCAACACAAAGGGCCTCATTGCAAGATTTTAGATTAGAGAACCTTCAACTAACTGTAGAGCCTGGAATGTGGTTTAACTAACCATGTATACATAATGTTCAAGCATTGTTCAGACTTACGAAAGTTAAGAGGATATGAAATTCTGAATCTTGCCTACATCCTTCAGTTAGATTGGAAGGAAAGGTAGCTTCCATGGTCATAGAAAAATAAACTGTTAAGATAGCTTCCATGGTCACAGAAAATTACTGTTCTTTTCTTGCACTTTTATTTCATGTAAGGGTGTGTTTGGAGCAAAGATTTGAGAAATGGAGGAAAGGAAGAAAAACACAAGATGACTGAGAAACAAGAGGTAAGGGGGAGAAAACATAGGAATATGAAAGCAATGTAAGAGCAGAAAAGAGGAACGAAACCAAATTAGGGCCCGTTCGACAGCACCTGGAATGGACCGGAACAACTACAACTTTGGGCGGAGGAGTGGGCTGGTTTGGAAACGGGTTTGATTTGAAATATATGTTTGTCTCTGGCCTGGCCTAGGAACGAATCCAGCCCGGTTTGGCACCCTCTCTCGTTTTCATGGCCCGGATTGCATCCTAGAGCCTCACCTTCCGGCTCTAATCCGGACTAGCGAACCAAGGGGACCCACTTGATCTTACCCTGAATGGTTCTGAATTCTTCTTGGTGCAACTGAACGAAGCCTTAGTCTAATGATGCACCAAACACGCCTTGGAGTTTCTCCATGAACCTCGACTCAAATTTTCCAAAGCTTTTGAAAATTCACTAACTTCAAGTGTTGTAACACAAGACAACCACTACATGTTGCATGTGTTAACATTTTCAAACCATTTCACCACAGGTTTTCAAACCTATTTGCGCCATCAAGATGTAATGTCAATACATTTCACCTTGTACACTAATCCATAGTATCATCATCATGATACATGATGGTTCTTTATGGAAAGTTTTAAAGCCGAAATGATTCACCTTGTGCACTAATTCATAGTATCATCATCATGATACATGATGGTTCTTTATTACACTATGGTACTTGCGGATCTGGATCCTAAGGAAACAAACTTTAGTAACGTCTAAGGCAAGTTTTGGTAGCAATTGACTTTTATAATACTATTCTAGGAGTAAATGCATTTTAGGTCTTTAAACTTTTCCCACCCGCTTAGGTAGGTCTGTAAACTTTTTTTTCTCTCATATAGGTCCATTAACTATGAAGGGTCCCGACCACCATCGAAATCTCGCAGCACGATCTTGCCCGCCTGCGTGACTGACATGCCACTACCACCGTGAACTAGACAACAACCGGCCGGATTGAGGAAGAGGAAGTTAAATGGAAAAATAAGCCACACCTTTCCCCTTTATCACGTTGGTTGCACGTGTTATAGTGCCTCTATGGCATGCCCGTATGCCATGCAGGCGAACGAGTCCGTGGTGGTGAGATTTGGATGGCGTCTAGGACCCTTCCATAGTTAATGGACTTGGATGAGGGAAAAAAGTTCATGAACATACTTAAGCAGGTGGAAAAAGTTTAAAAACCTAAAGTTCATTTCACTCTCATTTTTTTGGCATATTTGTATGTTATGATAAACTAAGTTGAAATGACATGGAAATAATGTGGATAAGCCCACTCAGCTTTGGAATTTCAACTAAACTAGGTGAGTGCCCGTGCGTTGCAACGGGAGAACATCGTAATCCTAAGTATGTATGAGTAATACATCCAAATTACGATCTGGTATACTGTTGTAGCAACAAAAGCTCCCTAGTACGAAATTTTACTAAATTCAACCTGTGTAACAATACAGCTTTAAGAACTTTGAGAGCAAGTTCAGCTTTTCAAAATGGGTGGTTCTAGCATAAAAGGAAAAATGGTACGTTCCGATCACTCATTATCTATGCCTGCATATCGAGGACACCATTTAGGATTCAGCAATGATAGAACGCCATCCTAAAAAAATGAAGAATGGTCAAAGAAGACACTTGCCGCGGCTGGCTGCAGGAAGCACGGGCTGCTCCAACCAACCCGATGGGGCCATGAGCAATAGCGTAGGGCTCAGACAGATTTGGCATGGTGACCGGCACGCACATAGGTTGCCGTTGCCCGTGCAGCGACAAAGATGGTGTCGTGGCCACACTGCTACCACCAGGAACAAAAATTTCATTAGTATCACTAAACTCTGTCATTCACCTCTGAATCAACCCTGAAAGCAGTATTTTCATCCCAACTCAAAGGTTATTTTTATATATGTTTAAACAAAAATTGGAGCAACTTTACTCCAAAAACTGGAGCTTAGCATCAACACCAACAGTAACCAGCAGCTCTGCTTCAGCTGCTTGCTACCTTTCGCCAACGCTGTGCTATTTCTTTAAGTTGGTCTTGCCAGTCAAAATTTCTTTATATGGCAATTGGCATCATTAATTTGTTTAAGTCACTGGCTGAGGCACTCATTTGCTGTTGGCTGCCTTTCCTCTACAAATTTTGAATTTCGACCTCGTCAATTTCCTGAGCCGCAGAGATTTCTGAAATAGCAAGGCAACAACATACAGTGAGGCAAACGAAATCTAAACGAGGTACCACTTAATCACTGTCAATTGAACCCCAAACAGGTACCTTACCATTCTCCATTAGAAAAGGCAGCATCCTCTTGTAGCTTATTAACAAACTTGGATGATGAACAAACCCGACCTTGTGCATCTGGTAAGCAACTAAAACACATAAGAACGTATTATCCATTAGTTTTGAGAAAAAATGGACCAATCAAAAATATGATCGTGGATGCTCCAATATCAAACTCACGAGCTTGTTGGTTAGGTCATGAGGGACAGTCTTGATCTCTTCCGTGACATTGTTGCAGGCATCCTTCACATCGGTGTCTCATTTGCGTCTCCTTCGGTGTTCACCACCATTGATAACGGAATCCTAAGTGCAGGTTTCATCAAGTGTGTTACCGAAAATGTCAAGCCAATTCAATATAAGTATCAATGTCATATATCATCACCGGCGGAGCCTTGTGTTGGCCATAGAGGGCTCCGGCCCCCCTTGCCCTAAAAAAAAAAAAAAGAGAGAATACATGCTAATCCACTATATGTTAGTAGTCGTAATTAGGAGTCGGACAGACTCATTTTAACGGGGTGGACAATTGCTTTTCCTTCTTTTTAGTAGTAGTAAGATTTATCAAAACGGTATAGGTTTTACAACAAAAACCAGAAAAAAAAACTTGATGCTGTTTCGTTGTGGAAAAACTTGATGCTGTTTAGATTGCTCGTGGCAGAGACGGAGGAGGTTATCGACGCGCCCACCCACGCCACCGCCTCACCGTTCTCGACCCCTCCCGTCCCGTCCCCTTCGCCTCTTCTGTGACTGCGAGAGACCCTCCCGGGTTGCCCACCTAGACCTCCAAACCCTAACCCTAGTTCAGTTCTCTCGCTCCACCCCAACGCATCGAAAACCCTCGGTGCCCGGCCGATGGGGAGGAGGAAGGAGCGACGCTTAGCGGCCATGGCCTCGTCGGGCCGCAGGGTCAAGCTCGACCTCTTCCTTGATCCCTCCCCCGGTAAGTTCCGCCACCGCCCGGTTTGGTTCGATGTGGTCGTGTTTAATCGCTATGTGCCCTAGCTTGTCTTGACATGGTTTGAGATTTGCTATCCATCTCTGGTCGCTCGTCCTAGTTGTCCAGCCTGAAATTGATTAGTCTCGGTTCTGCTTGATTGGTACGGAAACTAGAGCTCACCATGTCATGGTCGTAGTAAAAAAGCAAATCGGGTTTGTCGGGTCGTCTGAATCCACACAGCTTGATTTAGGCCAAATATGATTCGCTGTACCCGGTTTCGGACAGTTTGGATGCTGATAAGTCATCTGATTTGTCTTTACCACTAGAAATCTGCTTGCTATGAGCGTCGATGGCAGCGTTTGCACACTCACACAAGGCAATATGACTGATATAAGCATTGGTACTGTTGACCTTGCCACTTTTTTGCACAAGTGTTTAGTGTCACATTTTTGCTATTACTTTATTTGAACATGCACCAAGCCAGTTACACTTTCAGTGTTAGGGAGAAATACTATTCTCACAGTTTCAGCCCCTTTTACTGCAAATCTATTAGAATTCATAATAAAATTCCCTACTATTTTGGGAGGCTGTGTCAGCTGAATGATCAAACCTTCCAAATCTACAGACCTAGAGAACAAAATCACTTCAAGTGCCGTACTCTTTCGGTGTACCAACATCTAATTGGTAACCTTCTTTTTAGGCATAATAAGTAGCAAGCACATTGAAGGAATTTCACACTGGACCTATGTTTGAATGTTTCAATCGCATTTTGAAGTATCCATGACTAGGGAATATAACTTGGAACTAGGACGGTGGAAGTGATCCAACATGCATGCTGAGGCATACCTCACCTTGCCTGTATTTCGGTCGTGATGGCCAGAGACAGTGGTTGTGCTGGCGAAGGCTAGGGCAATAGATGGGTTTTGGGAGGATGTTGAACTATTGGTGTACAATAGGTTAACATTAGTCACCTCTATCAACAAAGCAATAAATAAAAATGGATGCAAATATTACCCACATGTCAGTTAGGGTAACGGAAAAAAAACTGATGCTGGATTTATGAAGGATGATCAATGCAACTGTTTGCATCAGCTGCTTATGATTATAGGGATCTTATTATGGTTAGATATCTTCTTTTATATGAGTGATTACATTGGTGATGAATACTAGGCACACTGAATACTAATAAGATTCAGGTAAATGAAGTACCATTTGGCACTGACCTGTTGACATGAATTGCAAATAAGCTGACTCTTGATACTGTAACTTGCAGGGGAGGCATCACGTAATGATGGAATAGGAGGTGAAAACCGTGACCAACAGACTGTGGTTCCCACTTCATCTTCTTCAGGTGGGTTTCATCAATTTCCTTCCAAGGGATATGTAAAGAAGACATGCCTATGGATTATGGAACATAAATATGGTGGAAATTTGGATTTGTGTACAAGCATGTATACCTCCGCATGTCTGGTTCTGAGCTACATGTAGGGTTGCCGGCCTGCAAGGAACTTGAGTATATTCTTCAGACTGAGCTGCGACTGCCAAAATTGAGTGAATGCCTATGGGTAATTTCTCATTTGGCAGCATCTAAGCGTGGGGATTTCAGGATGTGATTGTTCCCTCCTCGGTTCGTATGTCTCTTTCTTTGTATGTAGCTCCTAACCTGGTCTTATTTATGACCAGATTTCTGTAAACTTCACATCAATAATTTGAACAGTACAATATTCTTTTTAATTTTTACAACACTGTTGATTTCAGTATGTATGCTTCAGAAAAGAACTTAACTGTATCTTGCCACACCACAAAAAAACCTTTTTTATTTCTGAAATTTTCATGTAATTTTATTTTCAGATAAAAAGGAGAATCCTCTAGCATTGCTTGGGCAATATAGTGATGATGAAGAGGAAGATGAGGAAATAGCAGATCAACCTTCTGGTGAAGCTAAGGAGACTCCAGGAGATGCTAGTGTTCAGGTAATTCCATATTCCTACTCTGTCCTGTCAGTCAAACAGGTTGAACCTTCTTGGGCAAATATAGAAACCTAGTCTGTTTTGTACTATATGTGCCAAATATGCCAAAACTGGTTTGTGTGCGGTGTTAGCCGTTGGTTTGTAACCAGTGTTTTCTGGAGTGTGGGGTTTATTTATGTCGTCGTTAGTGAGTTGTAACTGGCTTATTTAGGTAAAATTTCTAACCTTTTTTCCCACTTTCTCTCCATCACATCACATTAAATACAGTTGTATGTTTGGAGTATTAAATGGCTTAAGGTAGGTTTATTTTGGTTTTTTGATGCCCGGTTAGCCACCCCTAGGCACCCTTTGTGGTCAGAGGTGATGGCTTTTGCTTCCATTTCTTTGTGTCGCTGTATATGAAACCTAACACTTTCAATTTTGTTGCTTCATGGTAATGAAATTTGGCTCTGCCATTATGGAAAATTATATGTGAAAGCTAGCAAAAGTGCTTATTGGCTGAAGTCTCCAACAGTGTGGCTTTAAATGTACTGAGCTTACTTTTTTAATGAGCAAATTTTGTTAATTTATGTTTGTTCAGACCATAACTGTGCTTCACACAATGCTTTTTGTTCAGCTACTTCGTAAATAGTAATTGCATCTATCTTCTGTTAGACCCTTAGAGGACGTTATCACTGCTAAGCAACATTTGCTCACTTTGCCAATTTTTTGGGTGTTGTAATAATATATTTTGCTTATTTCAGTTAATAACTAGTCAGCGTGCGGATACAGCTGGTGATAATGGCGTGGGAAGAACCGAACCATCGGCTTCCGTCGGTGATCAACAAGAAACACTTGAAGCTGTCGACATTAAGGAAACCCAAAATGTTACTGAAGAAAACACTATTGCTCCTGAGTCAACTCTACAAGAAGAGAGCGTGAAAGCAACTGAATCTGTTCCTGATTCATCTGGCATGCAAATTGTTGGTGACGTCGGTGGAAATTGGAAAGCAGTAATGCATGAACAGAGTAATCAGTGTTATTACTGGAACACAGTTACTGGAGAAACTTCTTGGGACATACCAAGTGGATTAGCTTCAGGAGTTGCAACTGCATCTGTTCCTTCTGATGTGGACTATTCAATAGAAGCTCAAGCCCATGTCCTTCCTCACAGTACACTGGAAGCATATCCAGGTGATATGTCTGTCGGGAATGGCACAACAACCTATGCTAATTTTGGAATGGCATGTGGAAGTGCACAGGTTACTCAAGATGCTTATGCTTATGCTGCTCCTATCACCAGTCATGAGCCTATGGACATAGATCCCTTGTATCTTGCAAAATATGGTGATGATTTGCTGCAAAGATTGAACATGCTGGAAAGGTGCTTTTATTATCTTTAGTCATATCTTTTGTTACGTTGCATACATTATTGTTCCTAGAGTTTAGAGAAGTAATGAGTTATTATTATTGTAGGCTCTCAGGCTCGAACGAAGGACTTGAATTGATAAGAAGAGAAATCGGGATACGGATATCAGACTGCAATGCACTCTTATCATATGGATCTTCTTTGCTCCCATTGTGGTTGCATGTTGAGGTGCACCTTAAGCAACTAGACTCTTCCATTTCCAAGCTGGAAATGAGCTACCATGCAGATACAGAACCTAGGAATTCGAAGACAGAGGTTGCTGAACACAAAGCACCTGATGAAGCTGACATGGCAACACCCTCCAATGGTGAGGCTTTGAAGTCTGAGGTTACTGCTGGGATTACTATCCATGAAAATGTGGAGATTGATAGACCAGCTTCAACATCATCTGCTCAGAATTCACAAGATGGGGATCTTGTAGCTGTTCCTCCAAAAATTGAATCTGACAACGATGAAGATATGGATGTGGAAATGGAGGTTGATGAAGATAATGTTGAAGAGCAGGCACATTGCAGTCCTGTACCTAAAAAAGAGCATCCACCATCAGAACAGTTGAATTCATCTAATTTGCCATCATTTGAGGATCCCACATCTCCCGTGGATAATTCTGTCCCTCCACCTCCACCTCCACCTCCAGAAGAGGAATGGATTCCACCTCCACCACCTGAAAATGAACCAGCTCCTCCAGCTCCCCCAGAAGAGCCAGCTGCATCATATGTTCAGGTGGATACAATTCCTCAGCCATATACAGCTCAAGCAAATGTTGGCTATACAATTTCAGGAATGGAGTACTATGGTACTATTGGTACAGAAGGTACAAATGCCAATTACTATATGCAAGTGAGTGAGCCTCATGTCCTTCAAGCACAACAACATTCTTATTATGCACCAGTATCTGGGAGTGGCATATCTGTTTCTGTTGATGGCACATCTATTGCCCCAGAATCTTATTATACCTATCCTTCAGTCACTATGGCTGCCAGCGCAGTAGCAGCTGAACATTCTGGATACTACACTTCATCAATCTCTGCCATTTCTAGCAGTGCAGCAGATATCAAAACAAGCTCAGCTTCTCTTGTTTCTGCAACTAACAATTCAGATCTCAAAGGTCTTGATAAAGTTATATCCAGTGATGCAAGTATTGTGCCTTTGACCCAAGCTGTAGTAGCAACATCAGCTGCAGGAACGACTTCTGTTCTTGGAAGTTCTACAGAGTCTTCTAGCAGTACTACAAATCAGACCAAAGGTAATTCTATTTTTAATTTATTTATTGGACAATTCATCTTACCCTTGTCACATTTTTTGACCGTTTGTGCTTTCTGTAGTTATTCGTAGCAAGAAGCGGGCTGTTGGTATTACATCGTCTCTGAGGTCTAATAAGAAGGTTTCAAGTTTGGTGGATAAGGTTGTTCTCTACAACGGATCTCTCTGCTGTTATTGCATATGGGTACAAATATTTAGTGGTGACTTGTGCCTGAAATTTACATTTTTTTAGCATGTTCCTGTATATTAATGGAATCAACAAATCATAGTTTCTTACTCTTGATTTGAGATTTGCTCTCAAGTCTCAACTATCTAAGAATCCATCATAGTTTCTTACTCTTGATTCGAGATGTGCTCTCAAGTCTCAACTATCTAAGAATCCAGCGTAAATATGAAGGGTTTACACCATAATAGTTTTGCAAGATTCCATCATGTCAAGATGAAATAGTGGACTCCGTGTTTTAACCTTATGTTTCCTGGTTATTTGCTGGTTCATTGTAACCATTTGCTAGTTAGTTTTATCAGTCTGTTTTCATGGTAAGGTTTCAACTAAGGTTAGTGGTGATTGTGTAAATAATTGTTGCCCTACCAACAGAACTTTACTGAATCAGCCTGTTTTGCTTTCCTTTTAACAGTGGAAAGCTGCAAAAGAGGAACTTCGTGATGAAGAGGAAGAGGAGCCTGAAAGTGCTCTGGAGGCATTAGAAAGGAAGCGGCAGAAAGAAATAGAGGTAAATTGCTCTTTACCTGTCTTTAAAGCATGCATGCAATAATTTCTCAGAAGTTTTCTGAATTTAATTTAATTGTGCCCCATTTGATCCAGGAATGGCGGAAACAGCAGATAGCTAGTGGAGAGGCTCAGGAAAATGCCAATTTTGTTCCTGTTCGTGGCGATTGGTACTCTTTTGCCTTATTATGATGGTTGATTTTAATAGCAAGATACAAAATTTACCATAAATTTTGTCATGTTTATGGCCAGTTTTGTTCCCCTTTTATCACTTCACTCCCTCTGATGTCCTATTTGCTTAAAAGTAGTCACTTCAATGTTTGACTTTTGGCCTGAGAATACTTTTAGAAACAGAGACAACTTTCTGCATCTGAAGTTGTGTTAGAAGCAAATTTTCCAGTTAGTTCAAATACCTACCTTTCTCATCAATGTGGATTTTTGGTCGCTCTGCCATGCCTAATAGTTTCTTGAATACTGTACATACATGCGTGCCATATTTTCGTGTAGATTTTCCCTTGCATCAAGTGATGCATGTTTTGTACTCCCTCCATTCCAAATTATAAGACTTTCTGGCTTTTTTGATACATTTCCTTTACTTTGTATCTAGACATAGTGTATAACTAGATGCATAGTAAAGGAAATGCATCTAGAAAAAGCTAGAAAGTCTTATAATTTGAAATGGAGGGAAATATAAGTAAAAATTGAAGCAACATCCTTTTTCTATATGTTCTCTGCATGGCACTGATGCTAGCTAACTGGTCTGTGTCCAGTCAAAACACCTGTTGGAAAGCTTTTAAAGTTGCTGACATAGCTGAAAGACGATCAATTCAGTGCCAGGTTCTTAAAACTTAAGGGAATATATTAGTTTAGCATATTCTTATGGTATACTCTTGAGGGCCTGTTTGCATTGTAGATATTCTTATTTGAAGGTTTTGCGATTTAGATAAAATTTGAACTAGAACCCAATACCCCCACACCCTAAAGAAGTGCTGCTCATGCAGTAAGTTTTTAATACCAAGCTCAGTGTACATTCTTCAAGTTACATTAAAGAAGCCCCATTTTTTCGCTACATTTAATAATAGGCTTTTCGGGGACTGATTTGCCTATGATAACAGACCTCTTAATGAGGATAGCTGAGAACCTTGGTACATCATGAATAGCGACATGGTTTCTTCTTTCTTGTATGGATTTTACCGGGTAGCTGTAGTGATAATTGTTTGAATCTTTGCAGGCGTGACCGTGTAAAACGTAGAAGAGCTGAAGCAAAAAAGGAATCAAAAGGTGACATTGTTGCTGCATCTTTAATTAGTTCCGAACAGCATAAAGGACCTGCAGATCTAGCGGAGCTCTCCAAGGGTCTTCCTACTGGCTGGCAGGTAAGTATTTTTGATTGTAGAATATCAGATGCTAACATACTGAGCTGTGTTCAATGTTATATACATACAATCAGAAGTAGCTTCCACTGCAGCTTCCAAGGATTTCATATCTATTCCAACTGATACAAAGAATCAAACAATCATGAAACACTGGTCATTAGTGTATCCTGTATTCTTATGGAATGTACTGTAAAACCTTGTTTATCTGCCATGCCATGTGTTACAAAATGCTTAGCACTGCTTACTTGCGTTATCATCTGGGCAGGCATACTTGGACGAGTCTACGAAGCAGGTCTATTATGGGAACAACCTCACGTCAGAGACGTCCTGGGAGCGGCCAACAAAATGAAGCTAGACAACCTTGTGCGTTCAACCGAACAATAGGACTAATTTGACCATGTAGATGGTGCTGCTCAATGGGCAGCTCAATTTTGTTGTAGATATCTCCTTGTTGAGTCCTTTAACAGATCGAACAGAAGTGCCAAGCATGTTTAGAGAATGAATATGGAAAGTGAAGTTTTTTTTTGATGCTCAAGATATCGGCTAATTGAAATTTCAACATGGTCCCCAACGCCATTTTTGATTATTGGAGACATCCAAGTGGGAGGGACTCAAATTCCTCTCAATGTTAACATTGCTTTGGATCCCTATAATTGGGTTGATTTGACAAATCAAACCATTTTAGATGAGGTGATACATTATGAGTCTATTCCATAAATTTGGATCGATTCTATTTCTATGTTCCAAATTATAGGGAGTTGTCTGTCAAGTTTACCAGGATAACATCCTATTTTAGATATATACAACGAATCACAACTTAATGAAAAAAGTGGAAAGACGATGAACTAACTCGTTTTCAAACCGAACACCCTTTTAATTTGGGTCGAGCAGCCCCTTCAGATCGAGTGGTGCTTAATCCTTTATTTCTTTTCGCCACGAAACGACTCCCTCGGTGCCACCCCAGCCATCTTGGCCTAGTTCTCGGCACGGTGCCTCTTCAGTGGCTTCACTCCCTCACCCCCTCTAGCGTGACATCCCTAGCACAGCTATGTACCTGCTCTGGCTCCAGCGTAGCGACATGCACCCCTGCAACATCCTTCTTAACACGTCTATGTACCCCGCCATAGCATCCTCCAACATCATTCTTAACACGGCTATGTACCCCGCCATAGCATAGCTTAGGTCTCGCACCATCTCCGGCGCAATTCTCAGCATGTTTCCTCCTTGCTGCGACTACCACTGGGAATGCCACAAAAGAATCAACAAAAAGAACAAATGTGCTGCATGTCGCGCCCCAAGAAGGGAATAGGAGATGGAAGAAAAGAAAATTAAAATACATACTCTACCCAAAATACATATTTTTGACGCATCTGTTAGTTAGTTCGACTAAAATTTAGTCTCGAGTCCCAAAGAACAGGTGGTATGTTTGCCGCTTGCAGAGAGGTTCAGTTTGAATAAGCTAGACAAACTTCTTAGACGGTAAATCCGTTAATTTACTAGACAAAGTCCATAGAATAACAAAAGGCAAGATGTGAAGAAAAGGACCTCCATTGGCTTTATTCAAACACATCCATCAAAAATGAAGCTGCCGAGTACTAATGAATCTAAAACAAATCTTGCTGCAGGGTCAAACCGAATCAACGTCAAGCAACAACACCCATTAAAGAATCCACAGAACTTTTAAGTAAAATCCTTCTGAAACACAGGACTCGCTCATAGTGCTTTACAAATTGCAAGCTTCAAATTCAGGTGTTGTCCACGAAAGAGCTTGGTAGAGTTTGCCAGAAAGAGCTTAAAACGGCTGCACCTGGTCTGCATGTGCTCGTGAACGAGAGGATTGTTGTTCACCTCATGAAGCTCCACAACACCTTCACATTGGAGGCAGCAAAGAACAAATTGTCATAACAATGCAAGGGACGCAAACTAAATTATGGTATGCCAGCAAAGAATTCAGAGACGAAAGGGGGAAAAACCATAGTCCCATCATACACCAGAGTATCCTCATTTTAACTACTAAAAGTGGGAGAGTTTATCCAACCAAAATATGCATTTCGTCATTTGAAGTCCTATAATACTACAATGCTATAATATTACACTAAAATCATGCATATTCATGTAGTAGAACAAATAAAGAACGTGTAGGTTATCAGTGGCGGCGGACCCAGCAGCTAAGAAAATTGTCCCAAACAACATTAACTCTGAAATTTGTTCTTATTTTCCATGAAACTGAGGCATTACTTAAGAAATTGAGCTGGTTTGGTTAATTTATAGCCCAGTGACAAGCATGAGACAAATTTTTTTTTGACTAGGACTACCCTGATTTCCTGGGTCCGCCACTGTAGGTTATCATCCACAAATAACCATATTTAAGGCATCATACATTGCACATGACACATGCAACAATTGGAATGTTATCAAAGAAAGGCATGCACAGTTTTGTAATGGAAATAGTTCTTGAAATACCAGACCTTTTATATCGCTTCTTAGAACCACATGGGCAGAGGGCGTTCCTACTTATTTGACCACTTTTTGCTAGATTGGTGTTGCCGACATCCACTGGTGTAGAACCCACTAGATTTTGGAGCTAAAAATAGGTATGATTAGAAATATCAGACAGTGTAGAACAATCCAAAAAAAAAAACTTTAAAAAGAACTATTCATGCAAGTTAATCAAGAAAATCAAAATCGGATGTTAATATAAGAAAATTTAGAATCATATATTACCATCAAACACTTTTTCCCAGCCCAAGTTACATTGAGCTGTTTACAAAGTTTCATATATATATTCCAAAAGCTGTTTACAATGAAGAGAACACTAAGAGTAGCATTTGCTAAATGGAGCAAGTCAGAAGTCAGATATATCAAACACGACCACACAAAGAGTGAAAAAAAGTGAAAAAGGTACCAAAGCATAACTAACCTGCTGACACTTGGATGTTCCGGTTGAGTAAGATGTTCAATGATGAATAATCTCATAATGAGAATAAAAAAAGGCTACTGCACTTCCTTCTCCATCACAACATCACACCTCACTTTCTGTATGGTATAGTGTTCTTTATCCAGCTTAATGTGTGTATTTTTTTCATTAATCAAAACATGCTATGTACTTTATTGGTACTTTTTTTTTTACCTTCCCTCTGTTGCTGGTATGGGTTTAATTCTTATTTTCATTATGTCCAATGCAATTAGTCCACTTCAATTCATAGTAGAATACATAACAAAATCAAACGGAAAACAATCCCCAATAGTCCATTAACATTTTGCACACAAGTATAATAAGACAACAGCTCGGTATCCTTCTCAGGCTTCCTAGAGTTACCTCATTAAATGTCTTGGGTACTGGCTTCCCTTCTTCCTTGAGCTTTTCAATCTTCTTATGAGCCTCTTTAGCCCATGTGTACTTGGCCAGAGTGTGCTCCACATCAGCAATCGTGCAGTTGCAGTGCTTGCTTGCGTTAATCTTGTCAGTGTTCTGGAGTTTCTGTATAAAAATAAAAATTACGGTGCAGACAATTAGCAAGCACTATATCCAAAGAAAGGAAAGATAATCAGATCAGTTTATACCTCGCCAGTGGGGTCGATGGTGCCGAGGTAACGCAGCACCGCGGAGTGCTTCTCTAAGGCGTTGACGACGGTGGACTCGCTGGCTCGCCCGGCGACGAAGTTCTTGAACGTCCCCAGCTTCCTCGCCGTCTCCATCGAGTCCGCGAACTCTGCAAATCAATCCGAAACCGAGGAGAGTCAAGCCGCCGCACCGCCACTAGCCAACCTAAAGGGAGCCGAAGCAGCGCTCGGGCATGTCGGGGACTTACTGATGAGGGTAAAGGAGGAGGATGCCTCGGAGCCCTCCTCGGGCTTCTTGCCAGTGATGGTGGACTTGATCTTGTCGAACCAGCCGAAGGACGAGAGGTGCGGAGTCGAGGCGATGCCGCGGGAGGGCGTGAGGATGTGCATCGCCCGCCGGGAGGGCGTGAAGATGTGGAGCGCCTGGCGAGAGGCCATGGATTTGGATGCCGTCTCCGGTGAGCCGGCGGCGGCCAGGAGCGGTGCGGTTTCTTGCCGGCGGTTTCTTGCGGCGACAGGGAGGAGAATAGGATGGGCTTCCAAGAATGCGAAAACCGCACAGTACGCACGTTTAGGCCTTTTGACGGCCCAAGTGATGCTTAAAATGTTTAGTAGCGAGAAAATGCTGATTTTTACCCTTTATTAGGAGAATTAGCTATATGGCCCCGAAAAAACTGGTCTTAGTATTTGACCCTATTTTTTTTTGAATTTGGCTCTATGGCCTTAAAATAAAATTTTCTTAGCTATTTGGTCTTCCGTCAGTTTTGGGCATGTGACGGTGTTAAGTCAAGGTAAAAAGACCGTTTTACCCCGATCGGAAAAAACATATAGTTTAATTTCCAGCTTATTGTATATTTTGAGTACTAAATTGTTCCCAACATATTTTCAGTTTTTGGGTTTGGTTTATTTTTTTTTCCTGAGCAAGTTTTTTTGGCTTTTCAAAAATTAGTTCAAAAGTCAGCTCAATACTAGCAAAAAAAAAAAGCTTAAACAAACGCACCAGACATCATGCGGTATGTTCATTTTGGATTACAATACAAATTGAACTTGCCCAATGCAATTCACAACGAGAAGCCTTGCATAGCAAATTCCATGTGAAATAATGGAAACAAACGTTACACTCAAGTCTCGCAAACACAAATTTAACCAAATTGAAACAAATCGTAACAAACAGGTAGCAACAACCACCATGCACTGGCTGTCAATCTGTCCTCGTACACGCATGGCATGCAGATTGCAGACTCATTAGAGCACGAGATTGGTAGACTCATTAGAGCACGAGAGCCAGCTAGATCGAGTGCCACTGCCACTGCCAACGCCAGCCCACCGGTGACGGTCAGCTGGGCAGAGGTAGCGCTGGCGCTGTTGGACGGCGGGTTGACCTTGGAGCAGACCTGTCTGATCTCGCCACTGTGGTACGTGAGCACGCCGAGCTTGCTCATCGCGACGACCGACGAAAGATGCGGCGAAGTCAGCGAAGAAATCGCTCGGCGGCGCCGTGGCGTTGGTCTGGCTCGCGACGTACGCACTGGTGGTGACCGGGGCAGGGTCTGCAGGATGAGGTAGCGCCTCCTCGCCGGCAGGGTTGGCGGCGGTGCCGCCATCGGCCATGACGTCGGGCGTTTTCCTATCGCTAGGCTGGGTGTGCGGCGTCGAACAAAGAAGCGTCGGGATGGAGCCGAGACCGGGTGTGCCGCGTGAACAGGTGACTGAAGGGCACTTTCGTCTTTTCGCGTGATCAACAGTGGATAACCTAACAGCCAACCCTAACAGAATAGACAGAAGGCCAAATGCCTAATAAAATTTTATTTTAAGGCCATATAGCCAAATTCGAAAAAAAATAAGGCCAGATAGCTAAGAGCAGTTTTTTCCAGGCCATATACCCAATTCTCTCTTATTAATAATGCAAAAAGGGCCTATTTGTTTTATCTTGCTCAATTTGCATCTTAGGGTCTTACAGTGAGACGATACCATCAAAGCAAAAAAGGATACCGATCCTATCGATTTTTTTTCCAATTTTGATACTCTTTTAAAACAAATTCTAGGAATAACACAATTCATTTTTTTTAACTAGCACATTCGACGCCGCCGTACCCCAAGGCCCATGAAATCCGCGACCGACGCACCGCATGGGCGCGTCGGAAGCTGCCACCGTGGCACCTGCCGCCGTCACCGGCGTTGACGTGGTAGGGGCTAACGAACAAGAGGTACCTTGGATCAAACTTATCAGGATCATCGATCCACCGGAAGAAGAAGCATCCCTTATGGTCCTAAAAAACATAATTACATAAAAAATTTAATGAGCCACAAATAAATAGACAAAACCTATAACATCAAAACAATTACTTACATTAAATGTGCTACATTCGTAGAAGCAATGTGCAACTGTGTCCGGATGCTTGGACCTGGAAACCTCGTCCGGCCTTCTACAATCACAGTTAGGGACTGAGAGGTCTAGAGGGACGTCGACATCCTTGCTAGACACATCGGGGTACAATTCGGGAGGACGATCCTTTTCTCTCCACTTCAATTTCCAAAGAATACATACATCTTCTAATTAACAAAGAATTTTGTAAGAATTTATCATGTAACAAATTAATGAAAAATTGAACTAAACCATAATGCAACTACAAATAAGCAATGAACTATCTTTAAACACAATTACTATACAATGCCATCTTGCAATGGAAAAACACATCTCCCCTAACCGTAGCCATATATATGGAACTAAACTAACCAAATAGGATACTAATCTTACAACCGTAACCTAAATAAACCTAAAATCCACATGGAATTAATCTAACTCTCCTAATTACATATGGTAAAGGCCATTGGTTAGGGGCTCCCACCCGGGGTTCAAATCACGGGTGCGACACTTTATCCTGAATTTATTTCAGGATTTTCCGGCGCGCTATGCATTAAGTGGTAAGCGACGTCCCCGTCGATAGCGGTAGCGCCAATGGTGACTTCGAAACTTCAAGATTTGCCGCTCCGGTTCTTCGAAGGTGCTCATAGGGGTAGAGTTTGCGTACATGTGTTCATAGGGTGAGTGTGCGTGCGTGTTGAGCGTCTGCGTTATCGCTAATCTAATCTCAAAAAAAAAAAAACTTACATACGTATCTCAAATGCCGGAGAATTACCTTAAGGGCATACGAAAAGAAGGGGGAGGGGTTAGAGGTGAGAAGAATCATTTTCGTGGGAGGCGCAACTCTTATTTGGGCAATTTGGTGTAGACGGTTTTTTTTAAGCCGAAAACGGTATACTTCCTTTTGCATGCTACATATTCACGGGAGCGTATATATTGTTGTTGTTGTCTTACGTTGCTTCAATGAGAGAACACTTGGGAGATGGTCTAGCTGGCGAGCAAATCTTTGGAGAGGTGGTCCCTCTAGATATCTTTATCAACAATGGATGGACAAACAATAATAAACTTTGCTTATAATTACCATTATAAAACGTGCTCTTTCCCTTTATCTGTTAATCTGTTAATTAATAAGCATTATGCTGAAAATCTTTTGTAAGCGATTGACTGTATACCTTTATTTGTAGAGGCGAAAATGTATTCTTCTTTCTAAGAAAAAAACAACTAACCTTTTGATCTTTTGGGGGTGTGGGGGGTTGTCATTCTGCCATTGTTGAACATGGAAAAACAGTGCATGCACAAATGGTCCTAATGTCGGGTTATTCAACCACTCAGCAGCATGGTATCATGACAACTAAACCGTACGACCACTGATTAAGTAGCAAATTGCAATTACATGGTTTCAGTTTCAGAGATAAACAGACGCCACACCATCAGATCATCAGATTCACAAAATTACATAACTGAGATGAACCGGCAAATTCCATTTCAAGTCGAACCGATAGCTAGCATGCTCCTATATACATATTGTCCGCTAACTAAGAAATGATGTCCAACTGAAGAACGACATGAAGACGTACGCATGCGCGGAACCGAGCCGGCGGGGTCTAGTCGGTTCGTTCTCCAGGATGGAGGGCAAGCCTCTCCCGGGCGTCGACGCGCGCTTCCTCAAGATCGCCCCACACGGCCTCCAGCCGCTTCCGCTCCTTCTTGACGTCTCCGGCAGCGGCCCGGAGCCTCCTCGGACGGCGCCGGCGCCCTCCCTAGTGTACGTGTCGTCTGCCACAGGAACGACGGCAGGAGAGGCCGGTGTCGGCGGCGCCTTCCTTGAGCACGCCGCTTGCCACGGGACGTCGCGGCGATCTGGTCTTCCAAGGTTTCGCGCTTGGAGGCCAGACGGGAGTGGGTCTGCTTGACGTCGAACAGAACGTACTCGATGTCCTCCGCGCGGGCATCCGGCGGGAGCCCGAGGAGCAAGCCCCTGACGTCGTCGTCGGCGCGCATGGGCATGGTAAAGGGCGCGCGTGGCTGATGGGATGCTGCTGCCTCCGCCTTCACTACCGCCGCCATGGTAGTGAGTTGCACGCGATCTATCGCGAGTTCGAGTGTGGCAACACACAAAATAAGTGCGGTGCGGCGTCTGTTGGCAGTGGTAGGTCCGTCCTCCGGTGATAAATAGACGGGAAATATCGAGTGTTAGTGGACGTTGTGCGTAGGAGATGACTGATATGATGATGCGGCGGTTATGCGTACGTGCACCGTCGTCGATGCATGTGTGGGAACTGGAACACCAAGGGGCCTGGGGCCGCGCATGCATATATGCTGCAATGGTACGGCGAGGGGGCGTCTGATCGCGTAGTAATTGCGGTTGCTTAATGATCTGACAAATCCACTGATTCGTTGCATGGTGACGACTCACGACTCTAGTGCTGCTCATTACTCGTACGATACAAATTTAGCATCTTCGTGTATATAGCTATGGGGCTGTTTGTCATAGCTTAGCTTTATCAATCAATGAAGTTATTTTTCCACAAGAGCTTCATGAGCCGCGCTCTATGGGGTCAAGTTAAGCTATTTTGAAAAAAAAATATTTGGCAAAACAACTTCACAAGTTAGACCGAAACAACTTTACCTGAAATAATTACCATTACACTCTTAGTTTTTTTCTTTTCTTTCATTCGATCTTCTTTCCTATCCATCGCAATCGCATCGGCACCCACATCCCGACGCCCACGACTAGTGCCTGTGAGAAATTATGCTGGCACCCCACCCAGCGGCCGGGCCTCAGCGGCGGCGCCTCTCTGGGCGGCCCGAGCAACCACAACGCCCAAGCTTGCACCTGCCCCAGGGCCAGTCGTGCGGCCCGAGCAACCACGGGCCCCGGGGGAAGGAGGCTATACCGAGGAACGAACGCGGTTCGGATTTTTTCTACTGTATTCGAGACTGAATTCGTTTAGAGGGGTTTAGATCCGTCCGTATTCGAGTCCCCAATACTGTACCCGTATATGAATACTTAAATGGCAAATTTATGATGTCAATATCTAATTGTATCCTATCCGCTATGATTGACACTATCCGTATTCGAATCCTAATCCGAACAGAAATATAAAAACAAATGTGGTATCGGTAATATCCATTCGTATCCGATCCGTTTTCATCCATACCTATTTAACAATTTGCCCTTTTATATCAATGCTATGTGCTCAAATTTTGAATTCGTCTATCCGAGTGATGAAAAAAAAATATGGCTGGTTAAAACTCCTTTTGTAACTTTTTACTGTTTTACACCTCCTGACAGATGAAATATATTGTTTTGGATATTATATTATACCCTCTTAAAAAAATTTGTCACTGAGAATTCTCTAGTGTCGAAAACATAAGAAAAACAAAGATACTGATAAGTGATAAGGAAGTAACACATGTAGGACTAAGAGACAAAAAGATGAGTACCTCACTTAAATTATAAGGATGGTTTCGAACCAACAATGAAGGTGAGTTCTGTAGCATTGTTAAACTATTCTATCCATTACAAAATAAATGTCGCTATAATATTCTTACTGGTCAAGTTTTCTTGAGAATGAAGAGGTTTAATGGATAGAATCAGCAACGTTTGAATCTTAAATTAATATAAAAATAGATTAACGATCAATCGAATCTAATGGTACTAATTATGTACTATGAAATATTAACATTTATTATTGTAAAAAGTTCATATTAAAAATATTAATATTTTATTATATATATTTGGTCAAAGTTAAAAGGTTTGATTTCTTAATTAGAAAGGAGCTTATATTTTTTTTAAAAGGAGTTTTTATAACTCGGCTTTTGAGAAAGTCAACATGGTTTTACAATGTTAGATGCTGGGTTTACCAGCTACACTTGCAACATAAGCAACAACATAGAAAAAGGTAAGTTCTCAAGCAACTCAAACAACCAAGTATCTAAATTTCTATTACATCCGTGGAAATCAACATGCTAGCGGCCCAGGCGAATCAACCAAATACAAAGGTAATTAGCCTGGCTGGCAGCGGCCCCCTTGTTGTGCAGCCCTCTGCGAGTTAGGTCCATCAAAGATTTAGGGCTCTCCTGTAGGTGCCAGGTTTCTCTAATCACACTCCACACGAATTTGGCTAAATGACCTTTACACAAGATGTGATCTACAGATTCTGGGCCATCTCCAAAACAACAATCCCTGACCCTTTCCAGCCCCTCTTATTCAAGGATTGGGCCACCCATAGTTTGTTATTAAACACCTGCCATAGTAAATTTTTCATCTTCAATGGAATTTTACACTTCCAGATATATCATGCCACCCTACTGGGCATCCCCTTATCAGTTATAAATCTATATAATAAATTTGTAGTATAGCTTTTGGACTTGTCCAGTGCCCACATCCCCATCCTTATCAACAGTGAGAACAACTTTTATTAATTCAGCTTCCAATTCTAGCCACCATTCAAATTCTCTACTAGATAAGGATCTTTTTAAAATCAATACACCATCCCTCGTCATCCCAACAGTCAGCTACCAAACACACTCAGGATCTCTAGCAAGAGCA